>JAGDQP010016786.1:0-20556 GCA_022664845.1 Lepisma saccharinum
GCGATAAACTTCACAGTATTGCTCCGTCTTTCGATAGCCTTCGTAGTAACAAATGGCAGAGAACAAACTTTACTAGTCGCCATTTTGAATCACTCTAAAAGAATGAGAAATCGCTCTCTCAAGTTTGGATAATAAATAACATCCAAAAGCATCGAAATTCCATCTAGAAAGATCACATTTTCCATCCGAAGCGAGAACGTTTCGGTCAAAACCACTCTTTTTGGGTGAAAATTCCGCTCTACAAAAGAGTGGTCCAACTTTCCGCTCTAAAAGAGGGAAAATTCCGCTCTTTTGATTTATTGTGTCCAGTAAAATACATACCGTAATGCAGCATTCATAGAAGTATAGGAAGTTGAAAAATACAAAAAGAAATAAACTTGTTTACATTCAGACACATAGCAAATGGTCTCGATAATACTCTTCATTATGGATAGTATGGTATTACTAGATTGTGTACGATTATCTGCAGATGTTCACTATTCCATTAGCCATTCGCTTTCAATCTGAGTTTACAATAGAAAGAAATTAATGTTTTATTAAAATGTATCACCCGCACACTTCACAAGACTAATAAATATTATTTTTACTATTTTCTAGCTATTATTCCGATTCAAGGGTTCTTTCTGAAATGATCCAAACAGTTGCCAAGAGACTAAGTCATGTGACAGACTTACAGGAGGTAAACTCTTTTTTCTTCTTCTTCTTTTTCACGAACTATTCGACCTGGCTCCCGTCTAAGGAGAGCCCACTTGGAGTCAATGCGCAATAGAAAGTTAACAGCACTTTCGCGTATGCCCACCGCTACCATTCGCGGCTCCCGCCGCCCAGCTCCCTTCGGACGCACCGTGCCCTGCTTGCACACCTCGCTTCTGCACTGGTGGGTTTATATACATTCCAACTTTTAGTAGCTAAACTCCACGTTATCATGGTAACTTCTTTGGTTCACTAATTTTAGATAATCTGCGAAAAGAAAGCAATTAATAATAATAAATATGAACATATAAATGAAAAGAAGAATAAAATCTTGACCCGCCGAGATTCGAACCCGGAACCTAGGGATCAGCTATCCATACGTTATCCACAAGACCAAACTGCTAGTTGCCGAACAAGCGTTTGTCGGTGTTACTTATACGCGTAGTTGCTTGAGTGAGAGTGGGCTACGTTATCTTTCCATGTGCCAGGTCGAATGGTTCGAAAAAAAAAAGTCTGGAGGTAAACAGATTTAATTATACCCATGGATGTAAATAAGTAACGGATCTACTGGTAGCAAACCACAAAATTAACACCACCACATACGGGCAGCACCTTCTCGCTGCAGTATTATTCCTCGATGGGTTCGGTTAGGTTAGAAAAGTCAGGTTCGGTTTTTATTTTATCTGTATGTGCATTTTGAATATTCTACAAGTTAAGGTACATTGCGTTAGGTTAACCAAGGTTAGAAAAATCACGTCAGATATATATGTTTTGTAGATTAATCACTTTCACCGTTCGAAAAAGTACTGAACTGATGGCAGTTGTAATCGAATAACATATCCAATTCTTCCAAAGCACCACGCTTAAATACTCAAGCACAGACAAGCCAATTGGGCGAAGTGAATAAAAACGAGGAAATACTTATACTTGCCTACTTGAGGCAAAGTAAAGAAAAAGAAAAAAAATACTTGTGTTTTGAAAGTAGATGCTTCTGTGGCAAGTAAATGCTCGGAACTTTGAAGCAATTACTTAAATGAAATTGAATAAAAATAACTTGCAAATAAACTCTCAATTGACACAGGAGAATACTCTTGAGTAAAAACAAACTTTCATTCACCTGATAGGCGAGAGAATACTTTACTCGCGAGTAAATACTTTCGAGTATTTGCTTCTTTCTTATTCACTTCGCCCACACGCAAGTTCATCCCAAACATCCAGGCAAAATTAATCGTCAGCTGGCGTCAAGTTGACCCAGATTAATTGTATTGGCGCAGTCAATCCGCTACCTATTTATATCCATGATTATACCAAGATCATGAGTAACATGTTGCTTTATTTTAATACTGTAATGGTAAGTCTACACTAGGCCTTGTTGATCAACATGTTTGTGCGCGCGAGGATTATCTAAAGACCGTGGCAATTTATCAACGTCACGCCAAAGATTGTACAAAGTCAGTGAACATTTTTATGCAGTAAACCAAAATAAACAATTTCATTCTTGTTAGGAAGTTTGAAGACAAGGAGAATACATACGCATCGTTACTTGTTAATCAAAAATCTACATGTGTATAAGTGGAGTGAAAATTGAAGATTGTCACGATCTTTAGATAATCCTTGCTTGCACACACACAAACATGTTGATCAACATGACCTAATGTAGACTTACCATAAAGCTACGTTGGTTTACACAAACAAAACTTCAATAAAAGAATTAACAAAGTGTATGAGATCAAATTAAGAATTACATACATTGCTGTGTTTCGATACAATTAAGATTTTTCGTATGCTAAAGTGGATGGTTTCAGTTGTCAGTTCTACTCATGCGCAGAGTGAGAAAACGGTTTCTTATCGTAGCCGTGAATACAATTGTAATCAACTATTTGCTGCCGCCATCTTGACTATTTCTCAATATAAAAGAAATGGGAATTCCATCATATATTCTTAGTGAATGGTAATTCCGATCCCTATCTGAAAAATACAAAAGTGATTAAAATGTGGCGTAAGTTGTGAGATCAACTTATTTTATATCAGACAACGCCTTTCTGAACTTAATACTGTTTGGATCTGGATACTTCATGTCTGTAAGTTTAGGGCAGTTGGTAAGACACTAGACTTAAGTAACCCGTGTTCAAATCTCACTCATGCTTTTCTTATATTT
Source organism: Lepisma saccharinum (assembly GCA_022664845.1). NCBI lineage: Eukaryota > Metazoa > Arthropoda > Insecta > Zygentoma > Lepismatidae > Lepisma > Lepisma saccharinum. The sequence goes on from JAGDQP010016786.1 coordinate 2,852, forward strand.
TTTTTCTTATTTTTATTCCAGTATTCCTGAAAATTAAATAGTGGCTGTATTTTATTAGCCACGGTAACTGGAAATACCCAGACAGTTCTGGTTGCGTAGCTTTTTCCATGAATGCTTCGAAACACTTTTAACCTGATTGGAAAACGGATTTAACCTAACGGAAACTCCTGATTGCTTGAAAATTAAAGACGACCTCCTTCCTTATTTGTTATATAAGTTTCTGTTTAGTTGTAGAGTGCAGTCTGAAGAAGGAGGTGGTCATGTTTCCGAAACTGTTACACTTTAGTTTCTTTTTGTGCGATTAAAGTATAATAAGTCTTGTCAGAAAGTTGTGTTTTTCTTTAATAAAATATGTTATATTGTTTTTCATTTAAAATTTAATTTTGAGTACTAAATTTGTCTTTCTATATTTATTTCAGCTGGAGAAACTATGCCTACAAAATAAGAACTTATTCGGTGTTGAATATGAATTTATCGATGAAGCGCTGAAGCGAGCAGCAGGTAATGTAATATGGTACCAGACAAGTCACGATGAATTAATTAAAGTTATGAAGAAAATCCTCAAAATAAATTCAGAAGAAGAAGATGATGATGATGAATATGATGATGATGATGATAGTGATGATGATGAAAGTGAAGAATTGTTACAAAATGACGCATTGATATCACCACAAGCAACAACTCCGTCAACTTCTTCGTCACTCGGTTCAACATCATTATTATTGCTGACGCCAGTTCCAGTGCCATCATCAACACCATCGTTGCGTCTGGCACTTAAGGAAAACAAAACTGCAGGATAAGAAAGGAGTTCAGTGGCGGCTCGTTATCTGATAAAGTAAGAGAAGTACTGTCAACACAATGTGAAATCCGGTTTATTTAATCTCTAAACCGAATTTGCAGGCATAGTTGATTTACTCTTAACACCATATTGAGATCGTGTATACTGTTGACTATATTCCTGAATTAATCTAAAATATTTTGAGTTTTTATCGACTGCATCAACAGGTTTCTCTTGTTTCAGTTGATAACACTTTTATTGTTATTTCTTCAATAGCCTAGTTTCATATTTAGGGAATTTACTGTCCTAACTGATTGTGACGAGTCACTGTGCACCGAAATCTTATCATTAAACGCCAGAAACCTTCTCAGATCTAAATCATATTGAGATTATTCAGTATTGTGAATGTTTATTGTAAAAGTTTATCATGTAATTTATTTTCCAACTAGAAGCAAATAAACGTAAACATTTTAACTCGATTTATTTCTTTGTGTTTTAACAGATTTTACATATTTGCCTCGTACTTGTAAATATTTTACAGAAAATTCCTTATTATATTATAGGGAATTGTTAGTAGATTTTATAAGTTACTATTTCGGTATTCACATGGTGGTGTACACGGAAATCAGAAGCTGAATTGTAAACTTTTTTCACAAAATAAGTAACCATCACAAGATAGAATTAACTCTTAACTAAATAATTCTAACTTACTACGTTTACGAAAGTCTACCCAGACCTCGTTGCTAAGATCGCGGCTTTGAAATCAGTATTGGTGTAGTAGGCATGCAACTTCAAATCTCCAAAGCTGTAATCTTAAGTTTGCCAGAATTTTCCTTAGCTGGACCACGCGAATGTCCCAATAACAAACGGCTCATTTACAGTCAATCACAGACAACATACATATCATATGCACGACGGAATATACTACATTGTATTGTAAATATCTGAATTTACTCTAGTGCAGTGGGACATTTCCTGTTGTTTCTCGCTGATAAACAATTTGGGAAAGTTTCTTCATTTATTGCGTAATATTTCAGAGAAATGTCAGTAGTTGCAATTATTGTCAGTAGTCCTGGGAAAACAGCGTGATTTCTTACACATTATTAGAATTGCATAGTTTTCAGGTACAGTGTGATTTTCGCACATGTGCGAAACGAGTATCGTAGTCCAAGACTGTTCTAATTGGAGTGTCTCATTTCAGTATTGACAGAAATTGTCATGACTTCATACTTAGCTAGTTGTAGCTACCTGTATACAATGACAAATGAGTGCCAAGAAGCAGCTTCCTTTCATTTGCCAATTTAGTGTATTGGTAGAGTGTCGGAAAGCTAATCCAAAGGACCCGGCATCGAATCCTTGTCTAGTTTTGTTCACATTTTTTTTTCTTTACGGAAAATAACTTTTCTCTTTTATATATATATATGCATTAGGAAATTTAATAAAATTAGTGACCAAGAGGCCACTTCGAGCTTAGGTAAGGTCAGGTACGGTGTTTTCTTTATTGCATACACGGTTAAATCGTGTTTTTCTCCACAAGTAGGCAAGTGTGACATCATCTGTCAATACTGAAATGAGACATTCGTGTTCTAATAGCCAAACGTTCAATCCTGGTCAAGTGTTCTCTGCTGCCATCTACATCGTTTATTATTCACACAAATGTGAAGTATCGTCAATCAGTGGAGATTACGATACCTACTTGTCAAATCGTAAAGTAATTAAAACAGAGAGCATAAGTCATGGTACTGAGTTAGTTCATGGAACTACCTTAGTTTATATCTTTAGAATACAGAGAACGCATTTTTGACCCTCTGTACTGGTTTCTTCTGGTAATATTTGTTAGGGTTGGCAGCTTGCTACTACAGTCGATAAATCGCTAAGATTGTTATTGAACAGTGTAGATCAGCCCCGCCATCTCGGTATGACCTTTCCATTGATTTACATGGGAATTGCTTTACTAGTCATGTCTCTCAGGAGAGACATTTGTGATTTATATGGTAAACTATTAATAATCCATTATACTCATATATTTGAAGAAATTTCACAATACAAAACTCTACAAAAGTTAAAATAACCACCAAGGTAAATTTCGTGAAAGCGGAACTAGAATATTCTACTACTAAGAGACATAAGTCGAGTAAAACGATTCCCATATAAATCAATAGAAAGGTCATACCAAGATGGCGGAGGTGATCTACACCCATAGATTTAAGATATTGCCACGTCTACACTATGAACTGTCCATGATCGAGTTCCGCTTGAGACTTTCTTTGTTTACCTTTATTCTCAATTTCTCTGACAATTGAATGCTGTCTGGTTTTTACTGTAAATTTCCGGTCTATGTTGCCTGACTTTTTTAGGAATGTTTCTGAAATATTTTTCCCAATGCTGTGGTTTTATCTAGTTAAGGTAATAAGTAATGTAACTGTGCCAACTTGTTGATTTATGTTTTATACGACTTAGGGGTTAGAGTTAGAGATAGTGTTAGAGTTAGGATTAAACGTTAAGTACTCATTCCAACCGTCTTCTCTTACATTTTCATTTTGTGTCACTACATTAAAGAGTTTTCTTCCATTTTTACATTCTTTTCTTTAGTTCACATTTTTCGTGGTGTCCTCAAATTTTGCACCGTTAATTTAACTCATTTCCCGACGTCATACATTGATGAAAGTTTGCACAATGACGTAAGTCGGGTGACAATATAATATTCCATTGTTACTTTCATATATTTCTATATTTTAATATATATTTTTAATACGGACTTTATCCTAAAATAAATACTTGTCTGCAACGATGTTGCGTTTGACTGGTTGCAGAACACTTCAGGATTTGGGTAGCAAAATATCAGCTTACCATATATAGGGTAAGGGTAAAGTATCTGAACACCGAAATAACTAAAAAGAACTATTTAAAAACATACTTTTCTGTTTTGTTTTTTTAAAATAATAAGACAATTCGTACAAAAAGTAAAAAACTATCTTTGTTTTGAAAAAAATGCTTTTAAAAAATCTTTTTATACATGAATAAAAAGAAAAACAAGGGGCCCACTCTCATATACAATCACTTGATAAATTCGTCAATTGGCGAACCCTATACTTTTCTTTTTACTAATGCATAAATAGATCTCTTTTAAAGTAATTTTCTTGGGAACAAAATTATATATTTTTCTTTTTGGTACGAATTCTTTTATTTGTATTTATTTATTTATTTTAAAGAAAAGCATGTTTTTAAAAATGGTCCCTTTTACCTTGTATTATTTTTTGCATGCCAGTCACAGTCTGTCAATAAGTAATTTTCCTAGTATAGGAAAGAAGTAAATACCTGGTGTCACATCGGTAGGGCGTAAGCCATAGTGTTGTTACCGCCCACAAAATTCATTTTCTCATATCTTATTACCTGGTGTAACAGAGACAGAACAATGCGCGCAAAAGAATCATCTGCATTCCGTGCGATTGGAAAGGTGTAATACACCACGAACTGCGTAAACACAACAACATGGTCAATGCAGACCTTTACGTTGAACAAATGCACCAAGTCAGCGAAGTAATCCAGCTAAAACAATCCGACCAGCGACACGGCGTGCATTGGTTAATTCGACAACACTCTACCCTAATAATATTCAAGCACTGATGCTAGAGCAGATTTGGTAATCTGACTAAAACTGTTATTCAAGAACTTGATTAGGACTCGTTCTACCGCCCCTACCATATTTCCCTGATCTAGCACCGTCAAATTATTACTTTTCAGTCGCTCTCGAACAGTTTGCGAGGTATTTTCTTCAACAATGACATGAAACTGAAAACATGGTTCGATTAATTCTTCAAGTCAAGCGTTGGTGATTTCTACTGTCGAGGTATTGACAAGCTAGTGGAAAGTTTGACAGGAAGTCATAGGTTATGATGGGGAATATAATAGTGACTGATTCGTCCATGTCATCCATTCCACATATTTTGATACTCTCTATATAAAGAATCTGTACAATGAAGATGATTTGAAATAGTTTGTATACGAGTTATTCAACAACAGAATCAGATAATATACCGAGCCGCCGTAGCTCAGTGGTAGAGCGTTGGCGTAAGCATTCGGGAGGTCGTGGTTTGATCCCAGCGGCCGACCATCCTGACTGAGGTTTTCCCAGGGTTTTTTCCTCAGTCATACTAGGCAAATGCCGGGATAGCATCTTCAACGTAGGCCCTGGCCAACATCTTCCCGAATTCTTTCTCTTCCCATATCCCGGTCTGAGCCTTAGATGCCTAGAGGCCATAAATAAAATATTCAAATTCAACAAAATCATATCCTTTTTTAGAGAACACTCTGTATTTCTTGTCTTGTGTCCATTCAAACACCATTTAACAGTCATTTTGAATACATACTATTCAGGACTCACTAGAAACTAAAGCTAGAAGCTGATACCATTTACAAATCTAGGCCTGAACTTCAACTCAGCGAACTACATAGTTCAGTGGAGTGTAATATTAGATTTTAAGTAGGCAGCCTTACCTTTTGACTTTTCTCGCGTATATTACTTACCCACAAATACTTTACACCTTTTAGTGTTGAAAATATCAATCCCTGATTCTTGAGAAAGGGCATCAAGTTTAAAAATATCGATAGATATGGTGTACAAATTACCTGGACAATATTAAAAAGAAAATCTGCATAATTCTTCAAATCAATCGGAATTGAATACACTCGTAAAATACAGCCATGTTGTAAGTTTAAAACTGATTTGAGAGACTTACTCTCTACATAACCAAACCATAGAATGAAAAGTTTAAAGAAAGCATTACACATAGTTTGAGTTTTAACTTATATTGTAAAAGGATATTTTAGTTATTACCTAAAATTTAACGCTATGCAAGAATACTATTTTAGATTGTTGCTTTTTATCATGAAAATATTAAATTACTTGGTTGAATTAATAAGAGATAAAAAAACCATTTTTCGAAAATAAACTCCATTGTGAAATTCATGGTGAATTTCTGCTGTTTGTTTGAATTAAAATATCGTAACGAAATCGCATTCAAAGACCGTAACGATAAAATTGGAAAGAATCATAAATGATAACAAAATTGCATTAAGTTCTCTTTTTTATACTACATTCCTTCAGGTGAAGAAAATATATCATTAATAATATTCTATTGGGTAAAGGGAAATAGTGCATTAGTTGGTTTCAGAAAAGAATACGTGATATGTACGCACTTCCAATGCAATTTCAATAAATAAAGACTTTTCTAACCTTGATCCGTTTCCCACGCTATGCGCCTATGAAATGAGCAACTTCGTGTGAAATAAAGAACACAATGGAACCTTAATATGCTAGGAAGTTCGTAGCATTTATAGTATGTGAAATACGTAGTAGGGAAGTTAGAATATTCAATCGTTGGTGGATTATTATATTAAACTGCTCTGAGATATCTATGTGAATATTGCATAAGAAAGACAGATGATAATTAAAGATTCGTAAATCATTGCACCTATCATAGCCACGCATTTCCATTGAATAAAACCGAAGTGATTGAAAATATGTCTGCTCAGAAGACAAAGAATATAAAAAAAGGTTCACTTGAAAATAAACTAGCGTGAAGGTAACTCGGAAAATACATACGAACATGTGTGAACTGAAAATGTGTGCATATTGATGATTATACAGTACTGGTTCAGAAGAAATTTCGTTTTAACATTTCAAAACTTCACCAAGAAATGCTAGCATTAAACAAGTTGATCATAACGATACCCACGTCTTGGAGAAATGGAAAGGTTGTGTTTAATACTTCCAACCAGGTAAGACTTAAAATAAATTCACCTGGTTAATTCTGCTGCTCTCTTTCTCTCTTTTGAATGTATTTATGGCGTTTTGGCATCTTTGGCTCAGTCCCAGATAGAGTACGGTAGAGAGGGACGACGTTATCGGCAAGGGCGTTTCTCAAGGTGTCATTCCGTCATTCGCCTGGTGAAACTGATGGAAACGTTGGAATAGCCTCAGTCAGGTCGGCCACGAAATTCGAACTCACGTACCATTGCCAATGCGAAGTCCGTGACGTTAATCTCTCTCTCTCTTTCTTTCACACACACACACACACACACACACACACACACACACACACACATATATATATATATATATATATATATATATATATATATATACAGGCGAGGGTCCAAGGGGGGCTATAGCCCCCTCCCTTGACGTCCAGGTTTACACTGGATAAAATGGCCTTCAATCCTCACTCTCACAAAGCCGGGATTTTCCTGGTAGGATTACCTACGGATATCCTTGGTATGTCCCAATATCCCGTGCGATATTGTGACATCAATGGAACCTGTTGAGAACGTCCCATGGATGTCGGATGCTATTAGGGAATATGTTTTATTTATTAAAAGTGGCAAGTGGGAGTCAAATTTCGAAAATGTATATTTTGTTACTAATTTTTCTTGGGCTGTACAAGTAGGACGCAAGCGTACAACGTAGCCAAATACTTCTCTAGCAAAGCTATTTCAGAGTTACTAATAAATCTACGGTTTAAAATGCAAACGAATATACGAGTGTGTTAATCGTCAATTCAGATCTAACTTGGAATTTGTACATAGCAAATACGTAATAGACAACACAATCAGATTTGAAATACATTTAGATGCCTAGCCGATATTAAATTTGGTGGTCACTTTTAAACCGTTACTTTGCATTTGTGAATGGTGTGTCCGTTTCACGAGAGACAGCTACCCGCTCTCTCGCAGCCCACGTGATGAAAAAAGACACACCTGACGGTGAAATCGGCAAATACAGGAACTTCATCGCCGTCACTCATGATTTGATTTGAATTGAATTGATATTGACGTCCTAAACGAGCTGGTGAGCTTCTATGGACGGAACCTACAGTTTCTCCGAACCGAATGGACCGCGGCGGGACTTGAACCAATGACCACGCGCACAGAAAGCCAGCGCGCTAACCACTCGGCCATCCCGACGTCGTAGTCACCCATGTACAGTAGGCCGTCTCTGAACAAATAATTCTAATGTGTTCAATATTGTGCATGAGTATTTCGGATACAGAAAAAGATTGTTAGCGATGGATACTGTAAGCACCTACAGAGGCGGGTATACGAAAAAGAATGGGCCTGCCACAAACACATGTTCAACGCTATGAGCAAGAAGGATACCGTTGTCTCCATCGCATCATTACGGATGATGAAAATCCTATGAACATGTGGATACCTGAATCCCAAAGGGTTAGTATTCCATGGAAACATAAGAAAACCACGGTAACTGTATTTTTGGACAATCTGGTTCCAGTTCTCATTGAATTACTTCCCCATGTCACCATTTTGACAGCTCAACGGTATTGCGAGACTATGGGCAGACTGCGATTGGCCGTCCACCTGAAGCTCAGGAGAACTATGAGGTGTTATCTTGCTCATCAGATCCGACATCACCATTTTCCACTGGGTGGTTTTGGAACGTCCTCTTTATAGCCCTGATCTGGCGTTCAGTGACTAATATCTCTTTGACCCCATAAAAACTTATCTGGATGACGAACGATTTCAGACTGCCGAGAAACGTGTAACAGACCATTATCCCTTGGCCGGAGAGTTTTCACACCAAATTCCTTTCCGACGGAATGGATACATTGGTTAACCAGTAACACAAGTTCTTCAACAAATTTGCTGATTATGTGGAACCATGCATGCATACGTCTGAGTGTAGTTCTACATTTTTACTCATGAAAGTATGTTCAGAAATTCCCATGTTGCCTTATTTATTGAACCTACTTCGTATATTCTTATTTATCAAAATCCATTTTTAAGTTCATTAGAGCTGTACAATAAAATATGCAAAAAATGAGCTTATTTCAGCGTTCGGAATTGAGTGTATATTTTTTATACTTTATACAGAGACAACACAAACATATTGTCACGTTACATTTTTTATCACTCTCTTCAATATTGACTGCATTAGAAAAAACAATTTACAAGCGCTCTAATATGTGTACATACTGTATAAGAACAAAAACATAAGGTTAACGTTATTGCCTACAAGTTTTAATTTCCGGATGCTCATGACCTTGAAAAGATCATTTCCACCTTACAATAAAGTCTATATTAAATAACTTCCAACCCTGGCTCTGTCTAATTATCTTACGACCACAATAACTGCTTGTTTTGATTAGAAAAGATTAATAAAATGTAAGGAATAGATTTTCTGTTCTGAACAGAGTTACAATACCAACCAGAAATGATTTTGTTTTAACAATTAAAATGCTAGTAGAAACAATTCTGCAATTTATTATTTTCTATTTAACATCGGCCATATATTTACTGTTCTTCTAACGACCGAAGGCATTTCAAGGTTAAGTAATAGTTTCTTTCTAATAATTCTAACTTTAATAATTTTAGTCCTTGAAGCTTTTATTTCTGTTAATTTAAAAAACTCAAATTGGAGTCAGATTTAAGCCCGTCGTTGAAAAAATTTTCTTTGATAAGATAAAATTATTTTTGGGGGGCGGTAACAGCATTATGGCTTACGCCCGTCCCCAAATTTATTCTTTAAAACTGATTGCAAGTTTTCTCAGAGGTTCTATAAAGCCCCTCCCCCCATGACTGCTAATCCAAATATAAAAAGAAAATCTTTATATGAAAGCTTACGTGTTATTCCATACCAAGTCAAACAATAAAAAAATAATTTTACATCTGATGGTCCCGGCGTGATGCTTTTCGTTCCATTTTTGTTTCTCGTCTTGCATTGTACAATTTCTCTTCCTGTCTGAAACCTCGTTTGTCCGGACTCCGGATTTGTTAGGACTGGACCGTTCCTCATAAACGAAATTCCGGATAAACCAGATTTACATTTCTCCATATTATAAGTACCTGCAAATACAGAAATACAGTAACAAAACTGTTTATTTTACAGAAAACGAAATACTAGTCCTACTCAGCAAAAAAGTCCTACTCACCCAAATCGCACGCAAAGCAAGCAACGCAAGCTTGCATGTAAATCAGCCCTAACACTGTACATTAGTCCTTCATTAAAATATCAAGAATAGTATTGTAACAGAAATACAATTACGTTTGTGAATACTGTACTATCACACTGTATTTCTTTTAATAAATAGAATGCAAATGCAGTATAACACTGCCCAGTTACGCTACGAAGAATTAATTATATGCGTTCATTTGCTTACGATCTACTTTGAAACTGACAAAAAATTGCTTAATTTTTCTGGAAAATCATTCCGGATAAGCGAAGTATTTGAAACTGGCACCACTGTGCAATCTAGAATATTGCCGTGTAAATAAAAAAAATGGTTGCTATGCGAGCTTCTATAGCAGAGATGTAGTAGTAACAACTTGAGTCTAGACAGAAAAATGTAGATTGTTACTCGTAAATTCACAAACAAATTAACTATGGCAGAAAGTTATCTTTACAGCTGAGGCACTAGACAAGGATAGAGAGAAGAAAATAATGTGTGTGTCTGCTGCAAGATTAAACTGTAGTTTTCATTACATAAAACAATGATTATTGCTATTAGAAATGGTCATGCAGTGAAATCAAAATAACTTAATTTTATCTCGAAATATTTCTGAAGTTCTTGGACAGCAATTTGGAATAAGAAAGGAATTGTTATAAGACATTGGTAAGTGATTTTATGTGTTATTCTATGACTTTTATTCAGTTGTGGTAATATGTTTTGAAGTCTAGAATCAGGGATTCCGCCAGGATTTTCAGTTTGCGGGGTGTAAAGTCCAAAATTGGCACTCTGTAAGTGGAGTTTTGCACTGTTTTAAGCTATTTTTGAACGTAAAAAATGTATTAAAGTTGAGGTGATCTCCAGGATTTGTTGCTGACACCCCCCTACAGGACGGGTCTGGCGGAATCACTGTCTGGAGTGATTGGTTTCTTTCATTTATTATATACTGCCAAACAAACATACTGACGGGTCAGAAAAAAAAATAGATTTTTTTCTTCCATCACGGTTGGAATGCCAAAGTATGTGCGCATGCTAATTTTGACCGCTCCGGCGCAATTACTTGAGGAGTTAAATTATCTGTGGAAAGTGATAAAAAGTGTCGAAATATCTTTGTATTCTTAAATTGCTGAAACAATGGAAGGTAAATACACAGTAATGTGTACTGGGTGAAAGGCGCTACTTGTTGGAGGGTATGCTTGAATTCCGCCATATTGAATATCGATTGATTTTTTTTATGGGAAGGGGTGGTGTAATATGCCATTCTGGGCTAGAATTTCACGAGAAATAAGTTTGTGAAGTCAGTTTTTTTTCGTAAATGTATTTTTGCATTCTAATCATGACGAAAGACAAAACTAGATAATTCTTTTCTGCCACATCAGTCAGTATGTTTGCTTGTGAGTTAAAGAAATTACCCGAAAGAACGTTTAAGATAGAAATATCCATAGTCAAGTGCAGTAATTGTAATAACAGGGGAAATTAAGGAGCGTTGTTTCAAGACTCAATAAACGCATCGAAATGATTTTACAGAAAAATTTGCAATATTTTGATCCTTCTTATTAGAAAAAGTATGAAGTCTTCTGTAAAAGTAACTTCGATGCGTTTATGGAGTTTTGAAAAAAAAAAGAAATGCTTCTCCGTTGTGATACATGAAATTTCTAACTGTATGCATTTGCACTTTCGTATTGTTACCGTAGTGTTCTTCCAGTTAATTGCAAGTTAGTTCCATTTTGTTGGTGAAGTGAAGCGCAACGTTATTAAAAACTGAAAAAAGTTTCTAGTTACAAGTGAAATCAACATATTATTTTCTAACATATTTCCAAAGCAATATAGTGTTCGTGCTTTTAGCATTTACAGCTAGTTAAACAAGCTTATCGTTAACACTTTCCATCTTCCTACACAGTTGAAACTTAAGCACAGCTCTTCTGTCAGCCACTATCACATTTGCTTCACCTTGTTTTGAAGCCCGGAGACAATTGTTATAACCAATCCAGGGGCGGATCCAGGGGGAAGGGGAATCGGGGCAATCGGTGCAAGATTTTTTTATCAGAACTACCTGCAGGGCTCCTCATGTGGAAACACTTCTGGTACGAATAGCCTACTCTCGCCTAGCTTGGAATATAAGTAACAGCGATCAATTTGACCTTGTGGTTAAGGCGTCGAGAAGCTGATCGGAAGGTCCCGGGTTCAAACCCTGGCGTCGGTTTTTTTACATTTTTTTATTAAAGAAAATTAAAGTTTTTTCGTTCTTTATGTAAATACACAAAAGGAAATTTAATAAAAGTTGTGATTTAAAATTTTAAAAGAGGCCACTAAAAACTAGGATGTATATAAACCCACCAGGGCAGAATTGCAAAGGGGAGGAGGAGGGTGCGTCCGAAGGGAACTGTGTGGCGTTAGCTGCGGGGGGGCATCACCCGGTTAGCGGTGGGTTTACGCAAAAGTACTGTTTACACAAAAGTGTGCTGTGCCGTACCGGAAGTGTTTCCATGTGGGCTGCCCTTAGAGACGCAGCCCTGCAGGTAGTTCTAAAAAAATATTGCGGGGTGGGTGCCAAACTGTCGGTCTTTCAAGATGGAAAATTGCGGTTGCGAAAGCAGATTGATTTGTATTGTATATTCTATTTAGTTTTCTTTTCACAGATAAACAGACACAATCAAACAAACAAAAACGAAGGGAAAGAAGAAAGTAATAAAAATTAGCGTATGAATAGAAATTAAATGGTCTTGATGAAAAAGGAATTAGCATTCTTTTTCATCACCATATTATTTTTATTTAAAATGCAAGAGCTGCGTTTCCTTTTCTAAAGTTGTTTGACTTTTCTTTCTTTCTTTTTTTTTTTTTTTTTTTTTTGCAATGCCTTATTTTGAGCTCGAACGACCCCTTTCCCCCCCCCCCCCTAAATATTCAGCCTGGATCAGCCCCTGAACAAAGCCTGGGGTAATCGTAATAGAATATGGATTTTGCTTTGTAATGCTTTAAAATGTTTAATGGTACAACAAAATACTATAACCTCAATTTTGGATGTTGCTCTATTGCTCTTTTGATACTTGTTTTTTAAGTGCCAGTGACGACGGGGTCTTAATAGTAAACATTGCGGAAGTTGTAATACCGTTCTGACGTAAACCGTTGTGACGTAAGCATACTGTATAAATAAAACTTCAAAACTAGGAAGTTTTATAGGAATAGGACCAAGGTCAAATAGTCATATATTAATTGAATCAACCTTCTGTAGTGTTGTTTATCATACGATATAGTAGCCTGGGTAAAAATTCGAAACTTGCTAACCAGGCAAAGGAAATAACTCCTCTTTATTGACAAGTGCAAGTAGGCCAGGAAATGTCTTCGTCATCACCAACATTGTGATAACACCGACGAATCTTTACATTATCAACACCAAAACGTGCCTAATAAAGAATTGTTACAATAGCTGTTGTCTAGTAAACCATTTTCCTAGTAGACCACAGGTAAATACCACGATATCGGCTCAATTAATGACAATGCGTATTTCTCTTTCAGGGTTAACTTGCTTAATTATCAACGAAAAAACATTCACCTATGAAGGTATATAATGTGGCATATCATTATAGTTGCATATCTTCTGACTGTGATACATTGCACCGTCTTTGCATCAGACGAGGCGTACAGACTGCCAAAGAATTTAGTTCCTCGAAGATACAAGTTAAACATAATAACATATTTGAACAATTTCACTTTCATTGGAGAAGCTCAAATATGGGTGACCTGTGTGGAACCTACCAGTTTAATCAGACTTCACCTCAAAGATTTGCAAGTGACAGAACAATTTGTGAAAGTGTTTGATGAAAATAAAAACTATGTGCAAATCAGGGAACATAAGTATGACCGAGAGAATGACTTTTATACCATTGTTCTCGGAGATGAATTGAAGAAAGACATGAACTACACCATATATATTCCATATAATGCCAATATATCTGTACATTTGATGGGGTATTATAGAAGCAGCTACACTCATAGTACAACAGGACAAAAGAGGTAGGTGAAATTGGTTTGTAATTTTCGTACGTTAGTGGTATGATATTTCGTATTAATTTTAAGACTCATTTCTACATTTCGTTTTATGTCCCATTTCTACATTTCGTATCAATTTTAAGACCCATTTCTACATTTCGTATTAATTTTAAGACCCATTTCTACATTCCATTTTAATTTTAAACCCTATTGCTACATTTCGTATTAATTTTAAGACCCATTTCTACATTCCATATTAATTTTAAGACTTATTTCTACATTTCTTATCAATTTTAAGACACATTTCTACATTCCATATTAACTTTACGATCCATTTCTACATTCCATATTAAGCTTCAGACCCATTCCTACATTTCGTATTAATTTTAGGACCCAATTCTACATTTCATACTAATTTTAAGATTCATTTCTACATTGCACATTAATTTTAAGACCCGTTTCTACATTTTGTTTTAATTTTCTACATAGACCATACACAGAGAACAAGATTTGTGGTTTAAAAATGGTCTAAACGAAACTGTTATTTTCCGTCTGGATTTTGTTGTTTAAACTGACTTACTTGACAGCAATGAAAAAGGGGAAACATTTCCAAGGAAGAACTGAATACGAGTCACCCAGTTCGTTGTGCGATCGCTAGCTTCAACACTATCAGTTTTTGCTTATATTGTGGGTGAAGGGGCGAAGTGGCGTATCTTGATTTCTGTTATCTTACAGGAGAGCGATTTAAAATTTCCGTTCAGCATTCTCTTCTGGGTTATTTGATCTTCAGGTCTTGATATCCCCGAAACTAAAAGGCATTTAGGTAATTAAGTTCAAAATTTTGACAGCTGGTAAAGCAGGTTAGCAACGGATGGATGGTTGTCCTAACTAAAAACGCATTATTTTTTTCGAGTCACGTCACTTCGCCGCCCCTTCGCCGACGATATACAGTAGAGGTCAGACTAGAAGTTTAATTATTAATAGTACAAACAATCACGGATGAGATTTTCGTATTAACGAGAGGCTGACCCGATTACAACATACTGCAGGGGATATACTATAATAAAAGCATGGAAGACTCTAACGTTATTTTTCAAAGTGAAGGTGAAAAAAATCGTAAAAATCAGGGTTGGAATTTGAATTTTACTTATGGCCTTTAGAAATCAATGGCTAGGTCTGGATAAGACACTAGAAATGATTCAATAAAGAGTCGACCAGTGCATATTTTCAAGGTACCATCCCAGCACTTTCGTGGTGTAATTGAGGAAAATATTTCGAAACGAAGTACAACTTTAACTAGTTAACCAATTGCTTGGGCTTTTTCAATAACTACAACATTGTGCATATCAAATTCATTAAATAGTTAAAGCCTGAAGTGACAAACAGTTTTCACCAGAGAAATAACTTTAATTTTATATATCGAACGACCCTGTCAGCTTCAGTCAACTTCTTAGAGTAAAAGGCAACAGGACTTACTTTCCATTCTCATCTTCTTGGGATATACGTCTAGCGATTACCTTTTCCGATAAATCTACGTCCATCACAGAACGACTGGATAGACCAGGGATCTTCGAAATATCATAATCTTGATCATAATCGTCATCATTTTATCTCGGAAAGAGAAACAAGTAATACATATCTGAGAACATTAATTAATGGTTGAGAGAGCCTACTTTTCAGGACATTTTCGGAGCATTACCGTCATCTCGGACCAAGGCATTCAAAAAAATAGAAAGCAGGTCATGTTGTATACCAAATAATGTTATTCTTCGCTAGAAAAGCATTGCGGCAATGGCAAATGACGTATGCGTAGTGATTCGAAAGTTATTGAAACAACTACCGCCAGAGGACCAGGAATGCAATACTAAATTTTTAGGTGGGTATACGATTAACTCGTTGTAACGAAACATTTCGCATAATATCCCATACCTGCGTACTTCACAAATTTTAGGTGGGTATACGGTGATGCCTAAAATTTGAGGTGGCCAAATGCCGTATACCCTTCATCACATCCCTGCGAAGGACCTGGTGAAGTGATGTCTTCAGTGTGTCGTAGCTGTTGACGAACACAGAGTAGAAGATGTTAGGTTCAGTCGCTATCCAGCTGTATGACAAAACTTCGAGAGAAAGCCTCCAGCATGCCTTGTTCAAGGTGGTATTGGACGTGTTCCAGTATATCCAGTTAAAGATGACCGCACAGATAGAAGTTGACTTCTGAACATTTTCTAATGACCTGAATGGCTATTCCGCAGTACCACTTGTGGAGTCCATCAAAGTTCTAAATCATCGAAGTTCCCAGATCTTAAACGTTTATACGAGTGTAAAAGTTTATACGAATATTCTTTTACTAGAATACAAAAAGAAACTGGAAAATTCATTATTTCATATTACCTAAATGCAATGTTATTTCAGAGGATGACAGGGGAATATTATGACAAAAGTATCCCTCCAGACCACAAAAGTATCCCTGTACCGAGAGTGTTCTCTAGTGACAGTAATAGCATACGTAATGTATTCTTCATAATAAATATTATATACAAACTATATAATAAATATTTTGCCGGGTATGTACGAATTACCCCCTGGAGAATAACCTCTGGAAAAAAAAACATTACGTAAATGTCGTCCATCATAGACTACTCGATTTTATTTTGGTCTCATTTTCAGGTGGCTGGCAGTGACCCACATGGAGCCAACGAGTGCAAGATTGGTGTTTCCTTGCTTCGATGAACCCGCTTTCAAAGCCAAATTCCAGATCTCTCTTGGAAGGCCAGAAGGTCTAACCGGTATTTGTAATATGCCCATCGCACAAACGATTCCTATGTAAGTTCTTAGTATTAGTATTCTGAAAGCCATACTTAAACTTAGATACTAGACTAGGATTTAAATTAGCTGGAAGAAGCTCCATGGTGGAGTGCTAATCTGAAATGACTGGTTTCAATAAAAATTTTGCTAACAGTAAACTTTTCTCACCCAGGTTCTCTGAAGTAATACGAAATATGTGTTTAGTTTTCCCGCAGTATGTCGTACTTTCCCTAGTGAAGACTTCATACTGCCTACGTACAGGTCCTTTCCATGTGCTACATAAGAATTGTGCAATGCTGCCAGGACAAGCCTTCTCGAACCAGTACATATACTTTCTCTAAGCAGTACTAATACCAATGCACATACCTTCTCTAACCAGTATATATACCTTCTCTAACCCGTACATATACTTTTTCTAAGCAGTACAAATACCAGAATGTATACCTTCCCTAAGCAGCACAAATACAAGTACATATACCTTCTCTAACCAGTTATTACTTATAACAGTTATTACTATTCAACTCTGCATTAATATTTTAAAGATGGTTGGAATCTACAGGGTAAAGATAATCACATTGTATCTGAGTGGTATGATAGCAAATCACGAAGAACGGTAGTTCTTCGAGTGGCGCTCACAAACGAGTCTGTTTAGCGGCACTCACATATATACAGCTAATTTCGGATCAAGCAAACTATAAGCCCGATTTTGATGCTTGAAGTTGCGTTTGAAAGCTCTTTGTCATACTAAGGCACAGAAAAAAAGGGCCTGTAGGACCTCCCTGACACCCCCTAAGGCGTTTGAAAAAAAATAAAAGTTTCACATTTCTTGTTATAGCACTGACTCAAGACAATATAGGCGGCCGAAACTTGCGGAATCGTAATCTACTCTTCGGTGTATCACACGTCAAAATTGGTGAAGGAGTTCAAAAGTTTTAAATTTTTTAGCCAAATCACAGAATTTTCACAAATGATCGAAAAGTGTGTCTGTCATTCTTTTGGCTTTAGCCCCAAATGGTTTTGGGGGTCAATTGCGGGCTCCAACAAGTTGGGGTAAAAATGCTTATTTTTTACTAGCAGTTACGGTTTTCGAAATAAGGAGCCTACCATGGTCCGAAATCAATCTTTGGTATGAAGACTATGCACTTCTTTTAATAGGCAGCCTTACAAAA
>JAGDQP010016786.1:20956-36627 GCA_022664845.1 Lepisma saccharinum
CTTTGTGTCACTATGGGGGAAGGGAGGATACTAAGTCTCTTAATTTTTAATTTTATTACAAAGAAAACACTTCCGGCATAGTGACACTAAGAAAGTCACTCGCAAAATGGATATCACTTCTTTCGTGAGTAGAATTCTTGCGTCACTTTTCCCATTACCCCGAAGAGTTTTTTTTTGTACTGACTAATTCATGCAGATAGATCATTGTAAATCTCTTTAAAGCCAGTAGCTTTAATTTCATTACACGATAGTTCAATTAGAATATAGTTCTTGATTCATCCTCAGTAAATGTATTTACAAGCGTTACTGTAACACAAAACATCTTCCTCTACAGTCGTTTTCACATTGAATTGCACGCACCATTTTCAAGCTTACATTGCTTTGGCGCAGGATTCCACATTTTCGCTGGAGAACCAGCGGTTTATACGAACATGAGATCACATAGATGTTTCACACTCATTCCATTCCTCATATCAGTTAATATTGGGTTAATTTGACTCGATCTCTCTCACACAATATGCTGTGCTCACCGGTATTTACTAGAATACTAATTTCGCCAGTTACATACGAATTTCTCGAGCGCACCTTTCTAAAATCATATTACCAGAATTTCGTTTGATGCGTTTGAACGTACCCTT
Organism: Lepisma saccharinum; assembly: GCA_022664845.1. Taxonomy (NCBI): domain Eukaryota; kingdom Metazoa; phylum Arthropoda; class Insecta; order Zygentoma; family Lepismatidae; genus Lepisma; species Lepisma saccharinum. The sequence goes on from JAGDQP010016786.1 coordinate 21,595, forward strand.
TTCTCCTTGTCTCACATTGCCGGATGATTTCATATCTGAGTTCAAGAGAGGCATTTCAACCAGCAGTTGGACGTAATATGTTCGACTTGCCTCTATTACCCCGGCCCTGTCCTGTTTTCTTCGTTGAAGTCAATTCACTAGAACTTGAATAAACTGGTTAAGATTTATTGTGACCTGAACCATTACAAGTTCAGCTCGTCTGAAGAGAATAGTTTGACTGACAGAACAGCAGGTTGCTAATATAATCCTAGATACGTTTTTAGGCACGTGATGTTGGCAGCCCTGAGTTTCAGGAAAGGATAGATTGCTACTGTGAAGAAATGACAAATTTTTCATTTCTTCGAAAGCGTCGCACATAAGTGGAACGTTTTCTACAAATCCTGTACACGAAATTTTGCCAAACCTTCAGATCTCGCTCTTTTATGCCAACTTCTAGACGAGTTCACTAAAGAAAATATGAACGCAACGCTTGAAAGCCATTCCACACCACAGACACTGGACGCAACCCAATGATGAATTGACAGTATGTTGCCAGTATCTTTTCAATATCATTTCATACTGGACAGCACATGATTCTAGATGATACTGGTTTCTCGGGGGTTGACTGAAAATTGTCTACAGAAATTTAAAAATAAATGGGTTTACACCTGCTCTGGATTCAGACGCATCACCGCAAGTTTCAAACGATGGCTAATACAATACCATATAATTTAATCTGGGAAACGTTTTAACAACATGGACACACACCAGCACTTGAGTCTAGCATGACACTACATCCAGAGTTTTGCCAACCAGCGATTGCTGAAGTGATTTTTTCACAAGGTACTGCTTCAACAGGCCTTAGTAGTTGTTCTAGGAGTTCTACCATTTCCGAGAAAAGTATGATTACTTATGGTTTGTCATCTAGGCAGACCCTTACATATATTATTAATGTCGATTTTTCGGAAACTGATGTAGGCACACTTTCGTCAGTTTTTCTGGAATATATTTTCACATGCAATGTAAGGAAGAACAATTATAATTAACCTACCATTCGAAGGGACACGTGTGGCTCACAAATCATTCTTACAGAAACACCGTTCCAGTTCTATATTTCTTACCGCAAATGCGTTCCGATCCATTGCGGGTCAGTTTAAACACTGGGTAAATATAATAGTAAGGGAGACCCGTCTAAAGCGGTGCAACGGGGTAAAGCGGACCCCTACTGTATCTTCCAAACTAGTGCTGCTCGCTGGCTATAGCAAACCATAGTAAAATTCCCAATACCAGACAGCTATGTTGTAGCAGCTTCAGTGATCGGACGATAACAGCGGCTGATATATTTAAGAAAATCACGTTTTGAAAGATCTTGATCTCTTAGGTAAACCCTTTACTATATCTAAACATACTCGAATAGTGTAACTGATATATGATTAAAACCATTTTTATTTTCACGGTAAGGGATTGAACATCAGATATGTGTAGCAATCATAAGAGTGACAAAAGGCAACATGCTGTGCTGCAGTGTTTTGTTACAAGTGTTAATTGGGCAAAACGGTCCCCCTTTGAAATGGGCTCATGACGCATGTGCTGGACTTGAGGACGATGATTGTGAGGTGTACATATCTGACTTGTATGTGTAACAGCGCTAAATGGGAGTTTTTATTTTTTTATTTTTCTGTTCAATAGGTGTCTTTCGAAAGGTTCAAAACTACAGCTGCATTGATAAAACATTATGAACACTGGTTTAATTCTTTTCCATTTTTGTATAAACACTTGGGCAGATGTGATTAGCATTTATGCACTGTTCTTGGTTACTGCATTAATAGTATGTTCATTGTATTCAGTAATTTTACAGTATAATTGATATAACTCCAGAGATCTAATGGCGTTTTGTTATGGGACCGCTTTACCCATGTACCCAGTTACAAAAACTATAATTTAGAAAACATCAAATGTTTGGCCTCCAATTTCACATAAAAGATATGAAAATAACCACACAACATGACGACAAAATCCTAACCCAGAAAACAAAAAATGTATGAGATATAGCCAAACAATCCTTAAGGTAACCACTTTACCCCGGTCTCCACTATATGGGTACTTTTTCCTTGTGGTTCCTACGCAAAAAACTACAAAATACACAAAGAATTAGGGTTTTACCTTCATTAGACACTTTAATGTATAAAATTCCATCAAAATCTCGGTTTTCCAAAAAATGGAGATAGCAGCTTATGTTCTAATCCTCACATATACTTTTTCTAAACAATACAAATACCAGTACATATAACCTTCAACCTTCTTGCCGTTTTTCTTTATACACGCGAAATATAACATAGACGTTTGTTCGCGCCTACGCCTCATATAATAGTCTGTTCGTAGTAAGTTCGTAAAATATGAAGGGTGAGATCACACCTCAGGTTAATCAGCTTCTGTTTCGTAATTTTGTCACGTAGGGTTTTAGCGTTGTCTGCTAAGAATAGAGGACTCATCCTATTGACCAACCACGACTGTCATACTACATGACAGTGGTAATGGTTTGACTAGGAGGAAAGAATTTGTAGTGGACAACACCCAGTGCTGTCCACTACACTAACAAACAAACATTGTGGTGTTAATTTTGGTTTTAGAAAGTGTTTGGTGGTTTTGCCAACGTCCAACTACTACGCAGTTAGCTTGCGACTATTAAACAACATCCATTTTTCATCATACGTCACAAAAGGTCGAATAGGGGGCTGATTGTCATGTTGAACCAACAGTTTATAGCAGATATACATCCGCGCTGCTTTTTTGTGATGCTCCGTTAGCTCACGCGGTACTCAGTTGTCCATTTTTCTAACTTTCCCTATTTGCTAAAATGGTCCGAGATGGTCAACTGCAAACATTGAACTACCGAGCAAGTTCCCTAACGATGGTGCGTGGATTTACCTCAACACGTGCCTTTAAAACGCCTGTATCTACCCTTGCCGTGAGTTCTATACCGTCATCATAAAGACTTTGGTCAAATATTTTGTAAAGATATTAAAACACACAAGAATAAAACCAGCAGATATATTGGTAAGTTTTGAAGTGTTCGCTAAAGTTCCTTTATAAGCTTCGCTTAGAGAATTAACAAAAATATCTCTTCAAATAACTATTGATGTTTTGAAAACATGCCCTGACTTCCACATGTATGACGGTAAGTTTCATAAACAAAAAAGATAGTGGCGCGATGGGATCATCATCTCCGGTGGTCGTGAATTTCTACATGTAGAAGTTCGAGAAATGGCTTTACACTCAGTACAAAAAGATACCTAGGCATTGGTATAGTTGCGTAGATAATACCTTTGTTGTATTCCGAAACGGGATTTTCATCGATATTTGAACAATTTCCATGAAAGAATCGAGTTCACGATAGAAGTAGAAAAGGATAGAAATAGAATAACTTCCGTTTGTAGACATTATAATTTACAAAATGTGAAATGGAAAATTATATTATAACATGTTCAGAAAGCTTATGCACACGGAAAGGTATTTGGAGCGAGAATGACATCATCATCCGGCACAAAAATAGGCAGTTATGTCCACGTTAATACATAAGGCGTTACAAGTATCGGATGAAGAAAGAACTGGACATGTTGCATGTCTGTCAAACTTTAAAGAATAAAATGGACATGAAATTAGAAGTATATGGATAATACATCAACAGCTTAAAGGTAGAAGGAAAACGATAGATAAGAAAGAAGATGAAGATAAAAAAGTTGACCATTGTTGCCGTTTGTGAAACGCATTTACAGTAAATTAAAGAGAGTACTTAAAGGGTATAAATAGAATGCATATTTGTTCCAGTTAATAAAGCTGTGGCTCAGGAGCCCGAGGGACACACTTAATCCAAGAATGCCAAGAGTGTCTAAAATAAAATGTGAATGTGAGTCGTTTCACATTGAGCAGACTGGACGTAAGGTGCAATGCAGGCTAGAAGAACACATTAGATGCCTGAACTACGGATATAAAGAGGGAAGTCAATCGCTGCATAGTATTCAATATAAGCGCAAAATACTTTTTGAAGAAACGTGAATCCTACATAATGAAAGCAGACTACATAACAGAGTGGTTCTACTACAATCATTCCAAAATTGAATATTAAGAAAATGAACAAAGAAATTGATTTTATACTTACTGACAGGTTGATGGTCCTTTTAAGGGCTATATCAACAACTGACGAACGAACATAACAATCAGACCAGGAAATTATAGAATTTTAAAAGCAATAATAATGTAAAATTGGAAACGATTAAAAATAGATCAAAAAGTATAAAATAATACTGGTATTCCTTAATATAATTAAGGCAAATGTTATAACGTCTTTATCATACAAGTTGGAAGTGAACATTAAAGATATGCTAGAAGGAAGGATCACCGGGCTATATCAATTAAATACGCAAGGAATATCCAGGAAGAGTTTAATTAGTAATATTGATGTCATTTAGGATGCTCTTTGGATACTCCCCGGGATTAGGAATCACCATGTTCAGTACATTATTTCGGATCTGATTTCAAATTTTCTGAGGCGTTAAAGACAACTAAACAAACTAATATAAGTTGAGCTAACCTAATTCAACCTATCCTAACCCATCCTTCATTCTTTTGAATGATTTGGAGGAGTTTTCAAAGTGTAGGCATCATTTGTTCAAATAATGCAAAAATATGAAGTAATTCGTGTATTGATGTTTGTTTTCAGGATCTCTATATACTGGTTATATACACTTGCATTTTAGTTATCGTAACTATGTTAACAAATCAGTCTTCTCAGCTAATTAACATATTGAAATGAAGCAAACTAATAATTTTTCTAAGAAGGCTCATTAAGTACATGGTCTTCGCATATTGTCATATTCGTGGCATTGCAAATACTCGTGATTACTACATTACATAATATTAACGTTTACATGATCGTCATTTTTTACGAGTGCCTTGTGGTTTCATTTTAGTCATAAATTATTAACAACCAGGTCAAAAAATATTTTCTGCATTTAGTGCATTCTTTTTTCATAAAAGCGTGGTTTTAAAAGTTTTAAACAAATTTCATATTTACTATATTTTCAATAGATAGAACATGTGTTTATATCCTGTGCACAACGATTTTGTATGTCTCACGTAACATGTTGAAAAATGTATATCTGCATCGACGACCGGGAGTCGAATCCAAATCTCCCAGTTGCCGGTCGAATTCTCTGTCAATTAAGTTATAGCCGCTACAACAAAACCTCTGTGTATTCTCAGTATTTTTCACGCTTTAATTGAACCAGCTAATGGGTAAACTTTAGCTGAACATGTACTAGCACTTCAGCTAAATGTAGCTAGTTCAGTTGAAATGTGATGAATACTCGATTTGTGAAAGTTGGGCTGGTGTATAATTTTGGATTCACTGATCTCAAAACTCATTTCATCCAATCACAGAATCCAGTATGGATTCTGGAATAGTGCTCATAACGACTTAAAACGTCTGCAATTAGGAAGTAGGAAGATTAATCTGTCTCCTTTATTTTAAACCTCTTACGAATAACAATCTGCAAGAGTCGACAGAATCTTAAGATACTAATGCAGCATTCGTAAGGTGAGAGTTCAAAATTTAAGCTCTCATGAAGTTCTGTATGATTTATTGAGCAAATATCTGAGGGAGCTTAATGTGTGAAGCTCTTGCGAGTCTATAGTAAAGAATGTCCGCAATTTATGAGATTTAGAAATTATACAAGGGGATAACTTTTCTTGAACTACTGATGAAAAGACCCTTGCACATGAAGAAAGTATGAAATCCTTAAACCATTTACCGATTCTGAATGCAGACATTCTTCTTGGACCTACTGGCGAGGTTACTCCTCCAGTCTGGTCTCCTGGCTTTCCAGGCTTCTAAATTATAATTTGAAGAGCATCAAACTCCCAATCATTCAAGGTGACGATGGTAAGCCTGTTCAAGCAGAAACCGAAGATAGCGAAACTTGAATTCTGCCTTACTTTGAAGTCGTTTAGTCGAACATATTTAATTCTTGTCCTCTTCTGTCTCTTATGATTTCTCAATCCTGTCTTCTGATATCATTTGACGTCATGTGGTCCCCTCGTATTTAGCACGTGGTATTTTCTTTCTTGTTCAAAACTGCTTGCTTGTTGATTCATGTTTTTTTTACAGACTTCTTACAGTATGTCCTTAACGGTACCGTTCCAGGTGTCGGAAATTTATGTGGTTATATGATCAGTTAATCCATGATGATGCTGTTGATTTCCCTAGTGTTAACAACTGGGTATTCCATGGGCCTTAGCAAAACCAACTAATGTTCAGCTGAGACCCGATGCCTAGTTCAGGTGATTCAGCTAAGTTTAGCAATTAACTGGTACAAATGTGATGGGAGGAATATGCATTGGTCATGGCTGTGGTAGCTCAGAGCATACGGCCGGAGCTTGGAGATCCAAATTCGATTCCTGTCCACTCCAGCGACCAATAATTTTTCTGTGCCTTTTCTTAAGAAAATTATATTTTCCTATGGAATTATGTTTCAGGGAAGCGAATCCAGGATGGGTGTGGGACGAGTGTGAAGAGTCGGTGCCCATGAGTACGTATTTGGTGGCGTTCGCCGTTACCGATTTAACTTCTTTAGAAGTTATCACTTCCAGGAGTAATGTTACCTTTCGGGTGTGGGTTCGTGAAGAAGCGAAATCGCAGACAGACTATACACTCAGCGTTGGATCCAAAATACTCGACTTCTACGAAGAGTTCTTCAATCTAGGCTTCCCTTTGCCCAAAGAAGATAATTTAGCTGTACCCGACTTCGAAGCAGGGGCTATGGAAAACTGGGGTCTTATTACTTACAGGTAATTTAGAAGTACATGTAGACATACACATAAGCTTTCCACGCTTTTTCGTTGTTGATATAGGAAGTAATATAAAAATAATCCAAATTCAACTCCCAAAGGAATTCAAATTAAGTGTTCCTTTTGAAGCTATAACGATCTGATTGTTGTTACAATTGTTACATTTTTCCTATTATCGGATTGCAAGGCATGGCGAGTCATACCTTTCTGATTGTGTTTAAGTTTGTCTTTTTCTAGGTATATATACGTTTCATTTGAACGAATATTTTGTGATATTTTTTCAATGGCAAAATATTTACAAATTCTTCAAAGATGAAAGGCATATCAGTGATACATTCTTATTGTTCTAACATTAGTGATCTGGTTGATTGCCGTTGATTCAAATATTTGCCGTTTTCTAATTGCTTACATGATACTTTGCTTCAAATACCGCTATTTGAATGACTTTAAATCAAAATTTATTTTACACGTAATATTATAAACTGCTATCATTAATTTCGTAACTATATATGCAAGTTATTTTCCTCATGATAATTTTCGATTAAAATATAATTTGTTATTCAATATTAGTCAAAATAAATACTTTTATTCAACGGATCGTTTTCTTATTAAAAAAATATATGATATTCTAATTAGGTTAATGGTATTTTAACTGAAAATAGTAAACTTGAACGAAACCAGCAAAATACGGAATTTTCAGAAAATTTTGAAGCTTGAGTAGCTGTCCTAGCCATTAATATAATTCGAATGCTTAGAACGTAAAGGTTCTATGTCCGTTTTTTGGTCGAAATTCAGTTTTTGGAATGTTCAGTGCCTAGTCTTTCTATTGGTGTTAAGAAACAAAGCAAATTGTAACCAGAAAATTATAATACAATCCGTTCCAATAAAGATTTTCCCTGTAAGAACTTAAATTTATTTGGCTCTCCTGTAAAATTTGCAATATTGAACATAGAATTGTGCTCTAACAAGTAAGGATGCGATATGATATTTTAATAATTCAACTGTACTGGAACCCACGTTAAATTGCGAATTGTCCGTATAATAATATATGTTTGAAAAATCTGAAAATAAAACCTCAGGAGATATTAAAATTTTAAATTTAAATAACCTCCCTATTACCAATATATCTTAAAAATCAAGCTATTTCTGGAATCGATATGAAATTGCAAGATTATTTTTTGTTTACAGAATAAAGTTTTTCCCCCGAAAATTGCAGAATAAGCTCGCAAAAATCTCGAAATTTTAGAGCATGTCGGAAGGAGATATGAGTTTGATCGCGAGCTGAAACCTTTGTTAGACTTATTTCCTTGATACTGTTTCGAACTTCTCCGGAAGGTGGAATTATGATCTTATATATAGTCTCAGTAAGTCTTTAAATAAAACTTTTCAGCCATGGAAACATTACAGACATAGCCTGTCACTGCAATGTCATCAACCATTGTTGCCAACTCAATGTACTTATTTTAAAGGAATATATCTCGTCCTTTATATCTCAAAATTTACAACACCGCTCGGCATAAACTCTAACATTACAATCTTATCGTCGCAGTAAGATTTCCGACGTCCTAGTACTCGGGCTGAACAATGCTTTCTTTCGTTGTTGAACGTAGTTTGCGGTGTCCATCGCGTTAAATAAAAAATGTAGCCTGGCTTTCTAACGTACATACGTGAGTTTTGTGACTTTTTCAATATTCATTCCGCATAAGAAAAATCTAACCTGACTTTTCTACATTTTTCGAAGCAGATAGAAGGAAAAAGTAATGTTCTTTAAAGAAATTTAAAAAAAAACTTGACGCGGAACTTTGTATTTAATAAACAAAACTAGCGCTTTTTTCTTTGGAATAAAATAAAGGTCGCTTTTGTTAATTAGAGTATATTTATTTTATAGGGAAAAGCTGCTGCTGTATAATTCTCAAGAAGATGACATCTTGTGTAAACTGAGCCAAGTGGCAGTAATTGCCCACGAGCTGGCACATCAGTGGTTTGGAAACCTCGTAACTCCTAAATGGTGGTCAGATATTTGGCTCAACGAAGGATTCGCCACCTACGTTTCCAATTTGGGGACCGATTACGTAAGTAAAGAGCTATAAGAAAAATTAAAATTGTGGTATAGAAGTAGATGCAAAATGCAAAATCTTATGTCTTTCGTTCCTCCAGCAATACCGCGCTAGTTTACATTTAAATGGAGTACACCGTTACAACACTTAGAGTGAACCCAAAGCTGTTTGAACTTTATTTATCTTGTTATCCGTCAGTCTATTGACACTTTGGGAGTTAAAAGCAATCAATCGACTTTGTAAACGAGTCATCATTTCACTAAAGAAAGTTATCATTCTATTGTTATCGAGTGTTTATTCACTGCACTGAATCGGATTTTGATCCCATGCCAGAGGATTGCTACATTAAGAAAAGCGAGCATTCCACCACTTAGCATCGTTTCCAGTTGATGTGGCAAAGTGGCTAAGTGGTAGAATGCTCGCTTTTTGACATGGAATAAAAAAATAATCTATTGCGGAACTTCTTACCATGTACAAACACTCATTGACAAGAGAATAGTAACTTCTCTTAATCAAATGATGACTCATATATAAGTTATGAGCAACGTACCAAGCCCTCTATATCTACGTCACAGATTAAACCACATTGAATAAATCAGATATATGATTAAGATAAAATAAAATAATAGCTGAGCAAAGCAATACGTTTTAATTATAAAACTAAAAACGTGTAACAGTTTCACCAACTAACAAGACACACTAAATTACATAACCAACACAACTTCTAACAAGACACTTTTATTCTTTATTTTTAAATCCCTTATAAAAATTCTACGGTACAAGGATCAGGTTGGGATTGTATGCTTAGATGTAGTAGGAACAAGGGGTGAGAGGGATTCAGTGAATGTTGTTAATTAAAAATTCAATTTGTGTAGACGGTACGGGTTTGGCTGACAGGGGCCAAACAGGAACAGGAAATTGTATTGGTTATGTAATTCACTGTGCCTGATGAAGCCAAGTAGTTAGTTGTTGGGTGAAACTTTTACACGTTTTCAGTTTTTAATTAAAACGTATTGCTTTGCTGAACTATTATTTTATTTTATCTTAAGTAAATTAAAGCAAAGCTTGATATGGAAAATATCTTGTATGTAAGTGAGTATAAAATATTAGCATTATTGTAGCTTTTCTGTGACTGCCCTACTTTACCCATTGATCGGTCCTTGCAATACATGTCCGGTTCACGTATATGAATTTTCTGTTCGCTGTACTCAGTATGAAGTAATTTGGTAGTACAGTTATATAGAAATGTATTTAATAGAACGCTTACCAGAAAAGTGGACAGCCCACAGACGGCTTTTTCTATTTACTTCTAACTACTTGCCTAATACAAAATCTGAGTACAGAAAGGAAAGAACCATTAATAATGTATTTCCTCTTCTTCTTTTATTTGTAGGCTGAACCTAAATGGAAGGTGCTGGATTATTTAGCAATGAAACAGCTTCTGGATGTATTCCCTGCTGATGCTGTTAAGTCTTCGCATGCTGTGTCAGTACCTATTAAGAACCCAAAAGAAATTTCTCAGGTGTTCGATGCAATCTCCTATAATAAAGGCAAGTAAACAGATACCAATGTACGTAGAAGACATCATTGACTATTACGAGAAGTCGAGATTTTTCTCTGAAGAAATACTTAACTTTGTGATTCATCCATAATTGTGTTCCCTTTGTTGTCTTTTTTCTGTCTCTTGCACACGTTCTTTTCTTTCACTAACACTCTTGCACTTTCACTTTTTTACTTTTCTTGTTTTTATACGCCACCTTCATTTCTCCCTGAAAATTTTCTTTGTTGCATATTCTTCCCCTCATGTTCGGTGTTTACTTATTCTTTGCTGCGATTCTTCCAACGTACTTTGTGTTACTCTAACTTGTTCTCTCTTTCACTCTCAATTTCCATTTTTAAATTTATTTGTCTGTCTCTCTCGCATTTACTCACTTTCTCTCTTTTCCTACATTTTCTCTCTCTATCGCTCACTCTTTACATAGCTCCAAATTTTAGTTGTTTTCTCTCGATCTTACTATTTGTTTGGTTATTTTTTAATATATATTCCTCTTGTTCTCACTTTCACTTCTTCCAGCTTTCTGTCGTTTGTCTTTCTCACTAACACTCTCAGATTTCTCTATCGTTATCTCTCTATTCGTAGCTATAACTCTCAATTTCGTTCTCTAGCTATCTCTACCTTTCGTTCGCTGATGCTCTCACTTTCACTTCTCTTCTGCTGTCTTTCCGTCTCTTGTTCACTCTTTACCTTCCTCCCGCTATCTTTTCGTTTCTACAAATATCTCGCCATCTCTCTCTCTCTCCCGCTTACTCTCTTACCCTCACAATTTTCCTTTTCGTTAGCTCTCTTACTCTCTCCCTCTATACCTCAATTTAATTTGCTCTGTTATACCTGTTCTTGCCTTTTCCCGCTTCCACACTCGGTGTCTACTTCTCGCTATTTCTTTCTTTGTCTAGTTCGTTATTTGCCTCGTTCCCAGTCTCAGTTTCTCCCTCTTGCTATATCTCTATTTAATTATCTCTCTCACACTTTCTCACACTTCCATTCTAAATTGTATTTTTTTTCTTTATCTCTCCCTTTCGCTCGCCCTTCTCGCTCTCTTTCGTTCATTCTTCTACTTCTGCTTTTCCTATCTATTTCTCCCGCTCTTAATTTCTTACTCAAGCTACTACTCTGAATTCCTTGTTTGCATATTTCGCGTTGGCTCTTTGCCTTCCGTTTCAATTTCTTTATGTTGTTTATCTCCGCTCACTTTCTCTAGATATCACTCTGACTTTCTTTCATAATCTCTCTTCTTATTTCGTTCGCCCCTTCACCATCTCTCATTCGCACAATGCTCACAGTCACTCTTTCTTACTTTAGCCGTCTTTGCCTTTCTATCGTTCGCTCTGTCTCCTTCGCAGTTCATTTTCTCTCCCTATTGCTTTTTTCGATCCGTAGTATCTAAACTTCGAGCCCACAGTTGGCTTTTAGATTGTAACTATGAAGATTTTGTGGTAACTTATAAACAATGCATGGCACTAAAAATACATTGTTGGAAGTAAGTTTGTATGAACAGGGTAGGTATTGGAAGTTCAAATGTGATATCATTAAGTACAAACCTATGTAAAGAATGTATGTTCAGGAATTATTGTAGCTATCGTCCAGGGAGATAATTGTGCTTGGTCATTGCATCATTGTCCAACGCAGCATGGAAGATCAAGATCCTAGGCTAACCTTGGGATGGACATAAAAAAATCTGCAAGGTCTGCATGAAAAGTTTGGGATAACAAAAGGTCCTGAAACCGAATATAGCATATATTCAGCGAACACAATAGGGTAATAGAAGCTGAATAAAGTGGTGTTTTTTTTTTTAATAAATCCTCATGCAATAAATCTGAGATTGTTCAGACCAAAAGAAAAATCAAAACAAGAGTAAAGGAATATCGCAGACAAATAGCAACGGATGGCTTAGAATTATCACAACATGTAAGAGAGGAGGACTCATCGAAAGATAAAAGATAATTAAAACAATCAGAACACAAGAATAATGGGATATCTGAGAAGCAGCATATATTATAAGAGGAGGAGACAATATGATAAAGAAGGAAACAGTGGGCATAATTGGGCAATGAGAGAAGGTGTCAATAAAAGAACGGGATGTAGGGATATGCTGAGAACAGAAACTAGCAACAGTAACTGAGCGCGCCCTTGAACACTAAAACTTTTCTATACGGTATTTTTTATACATTATGCATGTCAGAATATTGTTCTAGCCTGAGCCTCAGATGTCTAAAGACCTTAAAATGAATTCAATTCAGAATATTGTTATCCTCGTTAACAATTTAATGGTTTCAAATATAAAGTGCTTTTACAAATTTATTAGAGGCCCGTTCCTTCACATTTACACCGTGATGGTGGGTGCCGAAGAGACCTCTATCAACTCTATCTACCACTACAAGTACTGTCTATCTGCGAGACAAGCTGCCGCATAGGGGGTTATCTCCAGTAGCCGAAGTTCCAGAGATGGTGAGTTAGAAAGATCAAGAATCCTTCTTTAATATGCCCATTTCTCTCAAATTGTCCCTCGCATTTGATTTCATCCGTATCATTATCTTTAACTGCAGTATTACCTCGGTGAGTACAGATCTTAAGTCTACGAATGTGACCTAATAATACTACTTATGATTCCTCTTATTACAGCTGCTTTCCTTCTTAGAATGCTCAATAAAATTTTGACCCAATCAACCTTTCGAGAAGCAGTCAACGCCTACCTTAAGAAGTTTGCATATGGCAATGCGGATCAAAATGATTTGTGGGAATTCCTTGATAAATATGGTCACGAAGATAATACCCTTCCAATGCAGTACTCTATACAAAAAATTATGGACAGCTGGACACTGCAGGTTGGGTATCCTATTCTCTACGTTGAACGGAACTATGAACAAGGATCTGCCGTGATTACGCAGGTGAGAATTTTGCGAACATTTTAATATTTAAATTAAGCTATAAGATGCTTATTGAAAAAGGAATGAATTTTATTTTAAGACCTTTAGGCAACTTTAGCTCAGACCGGATGGATGATGATGATGGAATGATTGGTGGAATTAAGAAAGTGGGAGGAAACGGGAGAACCCCGAGAAAACCCACGCACACAGTGTTTGTTCACCACAAAGCCGGGATCGAATCGACGAGCTCTAGCACCTGAGGTGAGTGCTCTATCATTGATCCACCGCGGCCCATTTTTGTGAAGATGTTTGAATCGCTGGAGTTAGACGTAGGTTTTCTTTCTTGTAATCTTCTTATCCTCTTATGGACTTACGATTTTAACATTCTTAGCAAGTTAGTTCCAAAAGAAAGTCCAAATCATGCGGTTCATATGCAATAGTATTTTTTCTAAACATCCTAAACAAAAATAAAGGGTGCCGTTTAAGCACCAATGCTCCTTACACGCGCGCAAGAATGTGGTGTTTAGTCGGTTTTAAGGAATTCTTCTGCCAGGCATCTTTAAACAAACGATGGCACACATTTCGTGTACCCAAATGTTTCCTTCGTCCACGCTATACGCGTAAAAAGATATAGGCCTAACGTTCTTTAATATACTCTGAACCCCTCAGGAGGGCATTATATAACAAACACTTTCAGCTCTTTATAGACAATAACATGTCCCGTTCATAATAATTTCGAATCTTTGTATTTCCGATCTTTAATAAATGCAAATTTTATTTTCCTTTTAAATTAAAAGAGAACCTCTCAAAACACGAAAACCTTCTCTCACTCCAAGTAGATGTCTAAACCACAAACATATGGAGGGAACCTCCTGGAGTTTTCAGTGGTTTTAGACCGAAACGTTACCACTTCTTTCTTTAACACTCGTGTCTTCCTTTCCCTCTCTGGGATCGCTCAAGTATGTAGCATTCACGAGGGGATTGCGGCGTTCAAACTTTCGCCGTTTGCTTTGAGAAAGTGGCAACACCGAAGAAAATTTCTTGTCGGAATCTTTCTGGCAATTAGTGTTAATGTTTGGTTAACCGCAAGTGGTAAGGGATCCTGCTGCTGGACCGAAGGCTTTCATGAGGTTCACTCTACATTCACTTTTCTGTAGCCCGGAACGAAACGGTGGTAGTTTCTGTGTGTTAACATCTAGTGATGAAACCAGCAAATCGGAGTTTAGTGACAGACGTTCTCAAAATTTCCATATGCCGAGCAGCGGTAGTTGTTACTAATCGCGATAGGTGGAGTTAGCTATTCATACAAACTTTTGCTCCATGATATTATTATTGAATCTTCTGATCTTATAACTTTGATGTATAAACTTTTATATCCATATTTGTATTTGTTTGTATGAGACATTTGCTTTCATTCTTTTCTTTATATTTTCAGAGAAAGTTTTCCATGGAGCAAGACCTGAATAAGAACGGCGATGACTCCCTCTGGTGGATTCCTTTAACATACACGCATGCGATGAAACCAGACTTCAATTCCACTGAAGCCAAAGTATGGATCGAAGGCACCAGAAATATAACTATCGACAATTTACCAAATCAAGATAGTTGGGTGATATTCAATATTCAAATCTCAGGTAAATTGGAAAGTAACTTTTCATGACTAGATTCAGAGCTCCTTAGAAGTGATAGAAAACTTGGCTTATACAATATTTTTTTACGAACATGG
>JAGDQP010016787.1:1313-33879 GCA_022664845.1 Lepisma saccharinum
CCCCCCCCCCCCCGATACATACATACCCAAAATAAGAATCAGAGAAATCCACAGAAGGATATGTGAATGTTATAGATTAATCTTCAGTGCAGTGTTCGAGTGTTGGGAATGCCAAATTTTGTATCGGAATTCCAATATATCACATTCCGGATTGCAAAGGGTTCTGAACTCCAGAATTGATTTAAGACTGTTGATGCCCCCCCCCCCCCCCCCCACACACGTCAGAGTGTTGCAAAATAACACCGACAGAACCGCCTCACGAGATTCCTGACATGAAAATAAGAAATAAGTAAATAAGTAGGGGTGTTTGGAATTCCGAAATGGAAATTAGCATTCCGGAATTTGAATTCTGAAAGTAGGAATTTCGGAACGTCGGAGTTTCGGGATCCCGGAATGGCAGATTTAATTTTATTTTTGGCCTTTTGAGCATCTAAGGGTCAGACTGGGTGAAATGTCGGAATCGACTTCGCACTTCCGAACACCCCTACCATCTAGGGTGCACAAATGTGCGAGTGTTTTGGCGCTATAAGCTGTCGAAAGCGTGGAAAAATGAACTTCAGAGCTTCATATTTGCAGTGCCATTAATAGTGGAACTGAAACGGCACGGGCCGGCCGGGTGGTCGAGCGGTCTGCGGCGGTAGGCTATCGACTCAACGGTCCCGGGTTCGAGTCCCGGCAGGGGCATGGGTGTGGATTTTAACACTTAACAGCTAAAGGCAAATCGTGAAGGCCTGAAGTCCAAAGTTACTAAAACTGGTCCATATAAAAATAAAGTTTATACGTGCGAAGAAACGGCACGGCACCCGTCATTTCCTCTTTAAAGAAGATAGATAGAGAAGTTTCCGTGAGAGAGTAGGTGCTTTGTTCACTGTATTACGTTCTTTTCTTTAGAGAGACAGGCAGAGAGAGAGAGAGAGAGAGAGAAAGAGAGAGAGATTTAATTTATTAATGATGCTGAGTGTGCGCGCACACTGGTGATTAAAAGATTGAGAGAGAAAAAATCACTTGATTAAAAAATCACTAAAATTGTTAGCTTTCGCACTCTATGTTTGAATACAAAATATAACCATATAAGAATAAAGTTTAAAGTTTACAATATATACATTTCTTATTCCAAGATATCACTTCCACCTTTCTGCATTTTGTCTATTTACTTTCTGGTCTTTTTTACTTCAAATATGAACACATTGAAAATGAATGATTACATGCTTTTGTTGCAAAACACACTACTTCTAGATAAATTACTTCTTACTGTGTAATTAAGTGTAACTACTTCTTTCTGAGGGTACTTAAGCTATTTAGTTTCTAGTGTGCGCGGAGAGGTTTAAACACATATGGGTTGTATTTCTGCAAGCGATAATTCCACCACCTCTGAAATAAAGTATGTTTCATTCTTTTATCGCGGTGATTTTAAAATTGCGAGTGCGCGCGGTCATATTCGCAATTAAAAAGCCACCCAGAGAAAAATGCTAGTGGAAACCTTATCAAGGCTTAAAATAATTGAACTGCTGTCATAAGTACACAAGGCAGGCTCAGGTATAATAAACTATGATCTACATCGTTCCGGTTTAACCAATTATTACGTATGGATTTTATCAAGTGAACAGTGTCAAATAAAAGAAAAAATTTCTTCATCCAGGTCATATTTTTTAAGCTGAAATTTAATGACTCGTTGCATAGTTTTTGAAACATATCTGTTGGCTTTATTACTGGCAGATATGAAAGCAATAACGTGAAACACACAGTTAGTTGAAATTTCTATTGCAACTACTGTTTGTTCATAAATCATGTTAGCATTTAATTTTTTAAGGAAAATGTGCAACTACATTCTTATTATTTGACAGTTTTGTCAGTAAGTCCTGAGCAGTACCGTCTTTATAAGCTACCGTTTTCCTATATTTTGTCCAAAACTACATCTACGTATTGTTCGTGTTCTTGGAACGAGCTAAGTTTCTCACTTAAGAACTTAATATGAGAATCTGACAAGGTTTCTGTTCCTTCACATTCGAAGTTCAATGACCTTGAATTGTCTCAAGTAATCAGAATGAAGAAGGGATATGACAGCGGAATTTGTTATGCGCATTTATGTGCTGCTGGATTATTGAAAAAAAAGAATAAACCCAAACTAATATGTCGTATACCTCAGATCCTTTGGAAAGATAAATTAACCTGCTCTTAAAAACACTTATTATGCAATTGATAGTTCTCATATGTATCTTGCTGTTACCGCTCATAACCACATTTTATCTTATCATATATTATCATACGTATGTTTAGAATACTGCTCTAATAACTAGTTTATCCTCAACAGTGAGTGCTTCTATGCTACGCTCGAAAGTTTCTAAAGGGCTAATTAACATAACCTATTATGATTCAAATTTGGACCACCTATTAAGAAATAAGTATTTTATAGAAACAGTCTAAATTTCCTGAATGAACTCACACTAATATAAAAAGTGACAGTCCCAAACACTTTTTCTTCTTTTAGTGAAAGCGGCAACCATGAGCCCAGCTTGTCTACGTCACTCGAGGGTTTTTGGCTTTATATCCAGGCCTGTTAGAGTATCCCGGGGGGCTCGGTTTAATGCCCATTGGAGTCCATTGAACACAGTGACACGGAGTACACTTGACCAAAAGCTGTTTATCCCGTCGTTAGAAGCTCATCAGCTTGTTTAGGACGTTAATATCAATTCGGGGCCTCGGTGACTCAATTGGTTAAGAGTTCACCTCTGGTGATAGGGGTCGCCGGATCGATCCCTACTCATGACATGTGAGTTTTGTGGTCGACAAACACCGTGTGAGTGGGTTTTCGAGGTGCTCCTGTTTCCTCCCAATTTCTTCACTCCACCAATTCATCCAATCATCATCCATACGGCATGAGCTATAGTTGCCTAAAGGCCTTAAAATAAATTCAAATTAATATCAATTCAATAAATATGTGTGTTTCGTTTTCTCTCTGAAACAAACTAGAATATAAAACGGAGACACTTCCAAATGCATGAGCCGAAAAGCAGTTCTGGACAACTCACAAGAACCATGTTAAATAGTTATATATTTCCCCCATCCCCCTTCCGTTTACATTTACAGAATCTCTTCCACATTTGCGAGAACTACTGTAGGAAGAGAGAGAGAGAAAAAAAATGTAACGCGTACAAAAGAAAAAGGAAAACTAAAGATAGGAAACACAGTCAGCATCTGCAAAGCATATTGTATCACAGATAACTACAAAAAAACTGCTGCGATGCATATATAATCACAGAACAGTTATCTTTGATTATACACTCGTAGATGCATGTTGTGTTAAATAAATAAGACACTGACTTCTCTGTATTGTATGCGTGTTCCGTTCCATCTCTTTTTATAGATTTGGAAACGATGGTTCCCTCTCATACAGTAACACAACGCAAAGGGAGGGAAGCTCAATATTTATCCCTTCTTAACCACCGCGAAACGTGTTTGTAGGTGGGAGGAGGGAAAGGCTTCTTTATTATCAAAACCACTTCGCAGACGAAGGTCATGTGAGTCGGCCAGCCAATATGCAAACAGGAGGGAAGCGGCGGGAATTTTTTACATGGTTTGAGATCTCGCCACCACACAGCGTTGAAGTAAAACCTAGAAAAGAGATATCCGCGCCATCTGCCGGTGAGAGACTAAACTTCTTGAAAGACTGAAAATACAGTGCAGGTCTTTTAAGGCTTAGGGTAAAGATCTGGTATAGTTTATCTGTGGTAATATTCTCATTTTCCGGCCTTAATTACTATAAATGACAGCACTCAAGGTTGACTGATAGTAAGATTTACTACTAATATCGAGCAAGTAAGGAGACTTTTCTGTTCGTTCCTCTCATCTGGCCCGCTACTATACTTCATTTAGCTAAAGTTTGGTTAGTTTACTTTCTATAAGCTGTTAATAAATAAGTGTACCTAACCTAATAATATTCTTTTGTAAAATACTTGTATTACATAAAAGATTAGAACTTTGACATCGGTCTCAGGGGATAATATTCCGTAAGCGATGTCAGCATAGGGAGAAAGTAAACATAGTGACTGAGTTAGGACTGAATTTCATGAAAGCTTAAGTTGTTTGCGTTTTGAATGGATAGCCAATTGCAATATGTGTTACTCTTACACGGTGTTAGAACAAACAAGAAAACGCATGTTTTAATTGACTACTCATGGAAATTGTAAACAAGGTAAGCTTTCATGAAAATCAACTCGAAACATCAACTCAACTCGAGCTAGTGCTAGTTAGAACGAATGTTGTTTATATTGAGAATATCATGCGAGATGTTTATTTCTTTTTTCTATTACTACTAATGAAAAATCTAACCCATCTTCGTCTCATCATTGAGAATATAAATTTATGAACTTCCATTATAATATTTCTAGTAAATTTATTACACGTCGAGTATTAACTTTATTGCAAGCTTGTGGCAACTTTACAAAGTTGTAATGTAACAGTTTCTGCAAACTTGCAGACCTAAATTTAGACTTTTTTTTACAAGGAAACACAGTTCAGACTGATACAGATATAACAGAATAAAACACGTGGTTCAATTACCTATTCTCTGAGTGAAATTGGAAAAGTAAGAGAAGATTGAATGCTGTCTCCTCTCGTGGTAACACTACATTTACGCTGTTTAAATATACCGTCAAAGGGTACACAACTTTTGAAAACAAGTTAGATGTAGAGTACAATGTAATCACAGAAACATAATCATTCAATGAAACACGTGTTTTCAATTGGGTACAATCTAATCGTAGAAAAATAATAATTCAATGAGACATCTGTTTCAATTCGTTACACACTCTTCTTCTTTTTTCAAATCTATCCAAGTTTATGTCTCAGTTCGTGATATTCTGCTTCTTTCAATTTTTATCCTTAAAATGTTTAATATTGATATTTTACTGCTGTACTAGCTAACAAATCCATTCGAAAATGTTTCATTTCTGAACACTCGTAATCTGAACAATATGATTGACTACTTGCATTTTAAAGAGAAATGATTTAAGCAGAAGGTATATTCTTTCATTTTCTCTCGTTAAAATAGTAGTAATCATATATTAATGTTACAGTATGGAGCAGTTTCAGAGAAAAGTGTAAAATGTATATGAATAATTACACACGAGTTATAATACTAACTAAAAATACTGGTAAG
Organism: Lepisma saccharinum; assembly: GCA_022664845.1. Lineage (NCBI taxonomy): Eukaryota > Metazoa > Arthropoda > Insecta > Zygentoma > Lepismatidae > Lepisma > Lepisma saccharinum. Next base: position 6,472 of record JAGDQP010016787.1, read on the forward strand.
ACCTCCTCTTGTAATTTCGCCAAAGGAGGGTTAAACAACTTATATTCTTACGTTTCCCCTGGAAAGTGTTAAAATATGAAAAAATATGCCGTACGTTCCTTCATTTCCTACCCCCTCCATCCTTGCTATCGGTCCCTCTTTTTTAGACCATAATTACGGCATTGAGCTGTACAGTATTTGCCGGTATTATTATTAGTATTTAAACACACTTGCATTGTAGTCAACCATCAATTATTATTGATATTCTATTACATTTTCAATTATATTAGAATTTCTGTCTTATTCCAATTTCAGACTTCTTCCATTCGATAATATTCAATCGATGTAATACAATTTCTTGCATTTTCAAAACGGTATACGAAGTTATAAACACTAAATGGACTGTCAAACGACTGATTCTAAGATTTCTGTCTTATTCAAATCTCAGTCTTATTTCATTCGATAATATTCAATCGATGCAATGCCATTCCTTGCATTTTCAAAAACGATGCATGAAGTTATAAACACTAAATACACTGTCGAACAACTGATTCTAAGATTTCTCTCTGATTCCAATTTCAGTCTTATTCCATTCAATAATATTCAATCGATGTAATGACATTCCTTGCATTTTCAAAAACGATGCATCAAGCTATAAACACTAAATAGACTGTCGAACGACTGATTCTAAGTTTTCTGTCTTATTCCAATTTGAGTCTTATTCCATTCGATGATATTCAATAGATGTAATACAATTCCTTGCATTTTCAAAATGGTGTATGAAGTTATAAACAGTAAATAGACTGACAAGCGACTGATTCCAACTTGTAAATGAATGGTGTAAAATATTTTTTATGATATTTCCATATATTACCTAACTGATCTGCTCTTCATCGATTCAAACATAAAAATTATACTTTCCATCAGCTGAAAAGGTAGAAATAAAAATGACATTTTTTGTATGTACTCAGTAGTATCCAATGGTGGAAGTCTCCCTTAGTTCTAATGACATCGTGGCCGGATTCAACGGCGGAAGTCCTTCGTCAGTTATAATGTCATCGTGGCCGGATCCAATGTCAGGCACTATAAACACAACAGTGCAATTTTTCCTACATTATCTTCAATTACTGAATATGGAAAACGTTGAATAGGTAATACAGATTCGATAATCAATGCTGATAAGGAGTTTCTTCATACTTACTATCGTCATGAAGAAATAATAGGTCATGTTTTCACATAACAAGTTCAGCTCAATTAATGATTGAAGCAACCAATCAATTTTTTCCACTGCTGCCATCTTCTGAGTAAAAAGTTAAAACATAATCTTAAGTGATTTTCAAGAAAGCTTATATTAGCGTTTTGTAAATAAGATACATTTTTCCCTTACTATTAAAGCTACCTTATTAAAAAGTATTCTAATATCGAAATAAAGTGTTGCGTTTAGACTAGTAACATGATAGGAATGTAAATGTATGTTGTATCAAACTTAATTTGTTTATCCTACCTTTACAAGTATTGGGTGTAAATGACCACCTAAAGGGTTACGTAAAGAATCTGTTTATGCCTTCTTTAAATTACTAACATTTTTTCGATGCTAAACTTATGTGAAAACTAAGTTCCCTTCAGATTATCAAACTTAACCTACTTGTAGTATCATTGATTGTCCATCCATCCATCCATCCATCCATCCAATGGCTTCACTCTGCTGCTAGTCATTAATGTTTCGAGCCGAAGCTCCTGATTTCAATCTCCAATTGGCAGGGTAGGGCATACTCAACAATGAAAAAAACGGGCAGTATGCGCCCTGGACGTAGTAAAATGGTAATAGATGACGATGGATATGTCTATATGACGTTGGTTTCATAATTTCAAGAGTGTGTTACGTACCGAGAAGAAAGCGGAATTAAAATACACAAGAGCAAAATGCACGGGATGTGATACGGTGTAAATGTGATGAGTGAAGGTTTAATACAGTCTGGGGCCTTTGTAACAATGGTGTCCAGTGTCGGCTGTACGAATGCTGGAGATATGCGGCTGAGGGTTAGTTTGAAGTCGATGCCAGGAGGCAGCCTGGATAGTTATAAAGAAGTATTAGAGCATGGGCAGGTCTCCATTGTCATCGAGTTGGACGGTCCTGGTGTCCCTGTCATGTCCTAAGAGGGCCCCTGAGAGCTCTATTCTGTTATTTAGAAATGGTGTAAATGAGATTTCACAGCATGTAACCAGGCGGGGGCGACATATGTCATAATGAAACGAATCATATGTGTTTGCTATCACTTCAAAATGTTCTTTAAAGATGAAAAGAAACACTAACTTCCCTTCACACTAGTGAAGTTACCTTACTTGTGTGTTTACTATCAATTTCAGTAATAAACAGCTATGTTTTCTGTATAGTAAAGAATCTTCTTATACAAAGGAGAATTAAATCATAAAAAAAATGAATAAAAATAAATTGATTGTACTCAAATGGGGGACACATTAAATGGAAACTGGCTACATCCTCCCCGATTAGAAGTGGGCATACCCAAAAGTGCTTTCAATAAAGTTGAGGGCCAGTCAAAGTGAAGCGAATCGATTCTACTTTCAAATTCACTTCTTTTCAACCCTGAGCGATGAAAATGCTTATTCAATTCGTTGTTCACTGAAATCATCAGCAACCCAAGCTTTCATGAAAATCATCCCTTATATTTATTAACACGCGTTTCAATTGGCTACTCAACCAAGTAAGAGAGGACACATTAAATGGAAAGGTGCTTCATTCTCCCCGATTAGAGGTGGGCATACGCAAAATGCAGATTTTTTTTACTGTGAAAGCAAGACTTATCAAAAAGTATTTTCCAATAACAAATCAAATAAGTGGCTTATACTTCTGTACATTCCAACACATTTTACAACCGTGCTTACTTTTCTTACACTTAAACACTCGCTTAAAACCAATCTTAAGATTTACTTTCTACAATTGTAAGGTAGCTAAATGTTCGAGGGACATTCTTCCATCTCTAGGGACTTCCATCAACACAGGGCTCGGCACCAAACTTTTTCAATTGGTTTTCATGTAAAGTTTTGATGTTTATGATTTTACTAAATACTGAATTCAAACAGACTTTACAATTAGGTTATCTTAATCAAAAGTTATGAATAATTACTATATACAAGAAACATTCTCACCAATTCAAATCATGATCTAGAAGCACACTCTCTATCCTACTTTAAAAAATGCTCAATAGATGGCGTTAGAATTTGTTCGTATTATCCCATCAACAATTTTAATGATAAAATTACTATTTTCTTTTATGCAGAAATGTTCCTAAATGTACATTTCTACTCTACCAAACATAAATTAAACAAACAAGAGAAGTATTCAACTCCTGCACCCCAAAAACTCGGTGTAACAATCGAATTTTATACAAGTCGTAACTCATTTTTCAGCCTAATTTCTGAAATAAAGAAATTAATTTTAAAAGACGGGATTCCCCATCTTCAAAGTACACTTTAAGAGCTAACCAATGTTTTTTAATTCAGCTCTCTAGTTCTTCTAGTTTTTTAGATATGCAATTTTCTGTACATGTCTACGGGAGTGAAAAATGTCACCCGCAATGTTGGAAATATGATCGCCCCGGGAGATATAAAAGCATAACATTTTGTTTGAAAGTCGTTATGTACTGAATAACTTATCTTCCTACATATTTTCAGGTCGTAGGAACCCATATACGAAAAATAAGATTTTTCTAAAATGGTAATGTAACAATTTTTCTAAAATTGACGATTTATGCAGGAATTACCCAATTTTACTATAACTAACCTAAACCAATCTAATCTTCCTTATTTAAAATCACTAATGTATAAAATGATCCACTTAGCTTGACTCAATCTGGTGGTGTTCTAGTAAGACAAATCTTGGCAATATTTTTCTAGTTGTAAAACTAGCTCATGGTTAAAACCTTTGCTTTCTAATGGAATTCCACACGGACATAGTTTCGAGCCCTGGTCAGGACAAGCCTTTTTTCCTTCTAGTTAATAAGACAATAGTAACTTCTCTTCATCAGAGAACAAAGTATAGAATGTGGAACCAAGCCAGACAGAGATTAAAGCCTCACCACTTCCATATGAAAAAAGCATTTCAGATTACTGAACTGAAAACCTGTGGAAAAAAAGAACTAAAGTACAGTTTAGTGTCCTCGTCGTTCGTGGGGATCGTGAACTTTCGGGATATTGAACTTGCGGTCTGCAACAATGATCCGACTTTGGATATTTTCCCCTTGTAACCTTATTTTATTTTGACAGCCTTTGACTATTTCAAGAAGGTAAATGAGAATATGGAGACTAACTTTCGTATGACAAATAGCGGCAGCCAAATACACTACACACAATTATTTATTGTTATTACACGATTTAATTTATTTGTATGTAACATTCACATATAATATACCGACGATATGTCAACACCCACAACCTCTCTGATGTTATATTTTAAACATAATAATTACTTATGTTCTGAAATGCTTGTATGAATACATAAAAATCATTATTCTTATTTTATCAAATTATTCATGTTTTGAGGAATATATCATTACATAAAAGTAATTTTTCCAAAACGAGATTAGAACCCAGACCCTCACGATTAGAAGCCAGGCGCTCTACCACTGAGCTAACAGGAACACATCTATATACTTTCTGGTAGAACTAATTCTGAAGAGATATGACTGAATTTTCAGTGTTCAAGACAACGGCATTAATATCCGTTGCAAATGCTGTTGTTTTTCTCTCCTTTGTCTTGTTCATTGTACTATGAATGCAAGTCATAGGTCTGCTGTCTTTGCTTTCAACGGAGATGTTCTTTTACGTATGAAAACATAGGTGACAAAACCATCACGTGATCAGATAGATGTATGCATAGTTTAGAAATACTGTATCATTACGTATTTCAATGAATGTTACTTTTTCTACACATTTCAACACGTCTTATTGCACTTAAAACAAGAAAAACACATTTGCACTTTTTTTTTCAATTTTTCACCCTACCTTTCAGGGCTGGAACCTGGCGTCTTTGTTATACTTTTTCCGAAGATACCCGAAGCTGAACGTAGAGAATTTTCAGCTCAAAACCGCCTATTCAATGCGGTCAATCTTTTTGAAATAGGCTGTATGCAATATATTTAAAAAAAAGTATAAATAAGCTTTGATATTTATAATGAGATGAGCTATGAAAGACGACCATGTGTTAACCCTATCATTTCTTTCAGATGTAGAAATATGTTTTCGGATATATTTTTGTTGTAAAGTTTGATATGTCGCATGAGCAATTAAATCTACTGTTTACGTAGATAGTTTTAATTTTACGAGGCGTATGTCTGCAAATTTACGGGGTTGTTCATAGGAGTAACAAATAACGTTATACGCTTTGTGCGAGGGGCCGAATTAAATTTGCATGTCCTTTATGTAAGAAATATTAACCAATTATGAGCAGAGAAATTAACCCTTAATTGTATAGTCTACAAGGAACTTTCCTTTAAAAGTACCGTTTGAAGTATGTCTCGTAAACTCCACCAGAAAGGGCAAACTCTGGACGTTCGTACTATGTATTCCAAATTTTAACTGATCTCCGTTTCTAGACGAATTCACCAACATATCGTTTGAGAAAGGTTCTTTTTAACTACGTAGCGTGATAAAAGACTTCAATGGTGTGTAAATAATGTCTAAATAAGGTAATAAACACATTTGTAAAGAGCTGAGTTAGTAACTAAATACGTAGGCGGACCAGAGATCTAGAACCTTTTCGCACTCGCCTTGTTCCAGTTAATAAAACGAAGTATCGTGGTCCGTATGTTACAAAATAGATGGATATCCAGTGATACTTCTCTATTGTTTGTTATAACTTAACGGTTCCTATACTCAACGTTTTCTCTTTTTTTATTGAATTTTATTTATTTATTTATTTTTTCATTTTTCTTTTTTTACATTTTCTATCTTCAGATTCAGTAAGCTACTTTAATTGAACTTAGATTGCATCAGATATGAAAAGGAGTGCAAGGGCAGTTAAGCGATTAAAATTGTAGTAATTATGACAGAAAATAGTAAATAGCATGAAAAGTGTGACTGTTAGTAGGTGTTCCCAAGATGTCATCAATTTGAGGAACTATTTCTTTCACGGTCTCTTTCGTAAGTCTGAACCTTGTAAAGAAATCAACGCCATTCCAATTTTTCAGAATAGTTTGGATGACTCCGGATTATTGGAATGTGCCTCAAATTTAAGTATTCTAAAAGCATTTTATCATCCTCCTCGTACAGAGGATGAATCTGAAATCACATGCAACGTATTTCACAAAATGTTTTAAACCCAGCAGTGTGCATGCGATTTATTAGAACCCAGTCATAAGTTCCCAGCCATAGTTAACACAGCAGACGACGTACTATATCAGCCGGAAGGCTTCCCATGATGATGCGTTGCGACATAGTAGAAAACTACTGGCCTTCTACTGTAGAAAACTCTGGGATAGGGCATACATAGAAGATACGGCATTGATCGTGCACTGTTGCGCTTCATTGCTACCTCATTAGCTAACACAGTAAATTGTTCAACTATATTGATGTATACCTCATTTTAAAGCTTATGAAACAGGCAAAAACTTTTATCTCGAACATGTTTTTGATATTGTGAATTTTAAGCAAGCTACACCGTAAAAAGTGTAAATATTAAATGCAAAATATCGTTATTTTGCGCTTTTGATGTAAATTACGACAAAACTACTAGAAATAGCGCAATACGCATGATAAACATTTTTGTAGCCTGTTATCTACGAATTATAACAAAAAGAATCATATAGTTATGTATATTGTTTACGGTGATATAATACAATTTCTGAAGGTCTGTAAATGGGTAGTTCCGTGGGGTAGGGGTAAGCCCAAGGGGGAGGAGCAAGGAGTTTTGAAAAAATGCATCTCTAGTAGTCGTCTAATAACTGACCAAAATTCAGCTTTCCCTTAATTATTCCACATTTGCCCTTTATTTCCTTGTCTAATTTGAGCCATACGTAGCCCAGCTTGGATGCTTCGAGCTTGTAGGGTAGGATGAGCTTAGTCATTTGTTTATTACTAAACATGCAAATACATGTCAAAAGCTTTTCCCAGGTCAATACAAAGAAAGTTGCTTGCATCCATACTGTATCTAGGGTTCGTAGCCTTCGGCGGCGACTCCTTTTACTCCTTTAGTTTTCATGTATCTTAAGTGTAGTTGTATTTCTTCTCATTCATTGGCCGTCAACCCAAGGCTATACTGGTTAGTCACCAACAATCCTTTACAGTTTCCAGGGACAAGGAAAGAGGAAGGTAATTTTCAATGTAGTGTTGAGGTACCATACCAGCATTCTCTTGAGGTGACTGAGGCAATACCACCAAAAACATTAGTCAGTATGATCGACTTCGGGAATCAAACCCTGGACCTACATTACCACTAGCGTGCGCAGCATTTTTGTATTGTGGGGACAAGGAAAAGTAGTTCCTAATATTTAGCTAAATCAATTCTGAAAAAAAAAAACTGTAGTCTGAAATTCGAAAAGGACACTGGGTGTGCTATAACCATAAATATATTTTAGAAATGGAAATCCTCAGAGTCAATGCGAACTAGCAGTCAAAAAAACTAAATCCTTAACAGTTTAAAATTATAGAGCTTGTAAAACGTTTTAACACTTTAAATGATTAACAATTATGAATCAGTATATCTACAGACTTCAGCCTTCGTTCCCTGCAGATAGCACTTTAAAGGGTCGATTGCAAAGGTAGAGTTTACACTAGATCTAAGTTACGCTTAGGCTAAAACATGAATTTGTATTGAAGTATTTTAAGTTTAGACTCCATATTAGTCGGGGTATACCTAGTTTAAGCTAGGACCACGGTCGAGCCTACATCTATGTATTTGCAATAATTTCAAAATGTTTGGTAGAACTAGCAGTTTAGAAAATCTAAATCCATTAGTAAGTTTTATAAAGTTTCACGACAGTAAAACGTTACTGTTGACATTTGTATTGTTTATGTAGAAAACTTGTTATTCGAAGTTTCGAACATTTAATTCTCCGTGTTCCTCTCAATTAGATGTTCGAAATGTCAGAGAAAAAACTTTCTACATGACTTGTAAACCCATAAAAATGTCTACAGTAAATTCTTTACAGTTTTGTATTATAATTACCGTTAAACATTTCACGCTTTAAAAGATGAACGATTACAAATAATTTATCTATAGACGTAGCTTTCGTTTTCCTGGGGAAGTCAATTTAAAATGTTGAATACCGGTAATTTTGTTTTTACTTAATCTGTGCGTTAGTTCCTACTCCATGAAAATGAACAAAAGATTTTGAAATCTATCTTGTCATTGTCATTCTCAAATTGGTTTCCACAATAGTAAATTTTGAAAATGCCCTCTCAGAAGAACAGCGTTTTACAGGATTAGTCAGAAACAGTTCAAACGAGAAAAATTTAATCGTATCTTCAAAACCACATTTTTGAAGGCACTAAAAGAATAGACTTACATCATTGATATTTTCCAGCTGAGATCCATGCCTAGCCAAGCTACATTCTGCTTCTAGTTCTGGAAGACTAACTTAAAAAAATAAAAATAATCTTCATTTCTTCTTTACCTTGTGATAGCACCACTGACTTTCCTACTGACTTCATTATATGTGTAGCTTTCTGCGAAAACCTCTCACTGAGTTCCCGTTGTAAATAGTCAAATAAGAGATAGAGAAAATTTACAGACGTTTCTTCTTTGAAGGAAATAAAAACCGGGACGGGCTAAAGGGGACATTTGCCGTTTTAAATTGTTATAAAATAACATATATACCGTTATTATTTTTATTGAAAAGTGATAATGATGCTATTTATTACGTTTCTAAATTATTTTTCTAGAGAGTAATTATTAATTAATTAATTGATTAATTAATTAAGCATTTTTGTTTATACTTTTCTACTAAACTAACGAAGCAGGAACATCGAATCTAAAATATATGATTCCCTACACCTTCCTGAGTGACATGAATAATTTCGCAAAGTTTCTTTTGCATTACATGGACTTTTATCCGATTTTCTCTGAAGAGGTGCGCACTTCGATTGCAACAGTTTTATGCAAAATAATGTAACATTGATTTTCTACTTTTTAATATATTAAAATGGTGCATTTGTTTACCATTTAATATATAGCATTGCAAAGAGTTAAGATTGCTTTTTTTTGCAATAGTTGCTTACTTTAGAAAGTTACCCATTCCGAAAAAAGTAAAACGTTTGTTACATTAGTCAATCATTTTGAATTCCCCACCGTTCACTAGCGCCGCCATGCGAATCAGATGCGAACTGCGACGACACTTGTCCATAACGACAGGAGAATTTGAGTGGTGCTAACTCTGTTTTTACTGTTCGATGCGTTATTTTTTTCTCTGCTGTGATGGGTAAAACTAGAAGACACAAACTAAAAAATGAGTAAACGTTCACAAGCACGTCGTTTATATTGGAAAAGGCGTAAACTCGAATGTGATGATGTAAATGCGATTACAGTGAACTTGGAAGATGCCCGTAGTTCAACATTTCGTTAATGAAGACAATAGCTCTTCGAGTGCTGTAAAGGAAGATGAAATCGCTAAAGAACCTAGCAGCTCTTCTTGCAACTTACAACAGGAAGATAACGTTAATAATAGGTAAGAATCTTTAATTAGTTGATTGTTTGGCATTGTATACTACCAAGCGTGGAAAAATATCTCCAATGAGAAATTCTCTTACTCTCAGAAACAAAACATTTAAATATAGTTTCATATGACATGTGGATATTGTTTCTTATGAGCTTTTATCAGTAAGTAGACCCTTCCCCTCGCCACCAAAAATGAAACACAATAAAACCCAACCAATATTCAGCTTTAAAAATTTACTTCAAAACTTGATATGACCATTCATTGCTAAGAAACTTTGTTTAAATCATTGCTAATTTTAGTTACTAATAGAAAACATTGATAGCGTACAAGATTTCAAATAAAAAAAAACCACACTTTTAAAAAATGCTAAAAATTAGATTTATTAGCTCCACTAGTAAATAAGGTTTTATTTTGTCGAAGTTACTGATTATTTATTTATTTATGCGCGGCTTTTGCCCAAGTAAGATTTCTTTTTAACTGTGTAAAAGTAATGGGGATTATGTTAAGTTCATGGGGTTTATATCCAGGGAAGATTTTGTCCGGGGGTATTTTGTCCTACATTCGGGAATCGAACCCAGGACCTCCCGAAGGCAAAGCCAACGCTCTACCAGCAGAGCTATATTGCCCGGTGAACACTAATTCTGGGTAAGACGATCAGGAAGTAAATTGAACTTGTCTTAATGAATTGTAGAAAATCTCACTGAGGATGGTCAGCCATCAGTGATGAATTCAATTCAATTATTTTATTCAATTTTCGAGCAATACATTTGCTATTAATTTTCGTCACATTGTAACAAGTGCTTTACAATATAAATTAGGAATACAATAATATGTATAAAAAATCAAATACAGCACTTTTACACATATAAATCATATTGCTACAATCAATGTAGATAAATAATCACAATCCTTATAAACATGCTAGAATTCCTTTAATGGATACAATTTATAAAATATGCCGTAGTCAAATTTAAGCCCTTGTACATACAGATAAAAAACATCAAATATCCAATTACAAATTTCAAATTTCTTTATAACGTCCACCAATTCATCAATATTATAAGCGCTACATTGTATAAAACACTGTTTTAAATGTGATTTAAAAGATTTCAAACTTAGTTTCTTCAAATGTACAGGTAAAATATTGAACAGTTTTATTCCAATAGTTAAATAACTTTTCTGTGTAATGTTTAAACGAGAATAAGGGGGACAAATGTTTTGACCATATCTCGTTCGACAATTATTGTCTCTTTCCGATAGAGTGTGTAAATCCTTATTACGTTTAATATGAAGCAAACATTGGAGTGCATAAATACAAGGCAATGTCATTATGCCTAACTCTTGAAAAGCTGATTTACATGAGTCGGAATTTTTCAATCCCTTAAGACATCTAATAGATTTATTTTGCCAAATAAATATTTCTTTTGCACCATATGAGTTTCACCAAAAGAGAGTTCCGTATGAAATGTGCGAATGCATTAACGCAAAGTAGACCATTGTTAAATATTTTCCGGAAATTGAATTCTTTAAACTTTTCAGAACATACAAATTTTTGGCTAGAGTCCTTGATAAATGGCTAGTGTTCACATCCCATGTTAACTTCTAGTCTATATAGATACCTAGAATTTTAACTGATTTTTCACACTAGTTTTTAGTACCTTCTCGTTCAAAGAACATATAAGATTTTCTGTTTTTTCCTTATTTAGCATGAGATCGTTTCTGGTAAAGCACGATATTGCTTTATTTAAGCTAATATCTGTTAAAGTAAGAGCGGTATCGATATCTCTACTGCTCGTAATTAAGGTTGTATCTTCGGCATACAACACAGTGCTTGATAAATCTTCAATGAATGGCAGGAAATCATTTACATATATTAAGAACAAAAACGGGCCCAAAATCGAGCCCTGTGGAACACCTTTATTTACTCTAGTTGGATTTGAAAATTTGTTATTTATTTTGACTATCTGCTCAAGTTCGTCAAGAAATGAAGCTAAAAGCTATACTCATTATAAACAATTCCAAGATGTAAAAGTTTATTTAAAAGAATTCTGTGACAGATAGAATCAAAGGCCTTGCTAAAATCGATAATTGTTATAGTAGTAACAAAACTCTTATTAAAATTATCATGAATTTTTTCACTATATTTTCTACAGTATCGATTGTAGATAAGCCTTTTTTAAAACCAAATTGAGCAGGATGAAAATTTTTTGGTGAATCAGTAAATGCTAACAAGTCTTTTAAAATTATCTGTTCAAAGATTTTAGATATAATGGGAAGGATCGCTATTGGACGGTAATTGTTCGGATTATGTTTATCTCCCTTTTTGTAAATTGGCACTATAATTGCCTTTTTCAAGCATGAAGGATATTTGCCTACACTCAGCGAAAAATTAATAAGTTTTGAAAGAGGGAGAGAAATTATATCAATAATATGTTTTAATAATACAGTCGACATTCCATAAATGTCTTCACTTTTCTTGGTTTTCAATTTCATTGCAGTTAATATAATATCTGATGGAGTTGTGAAAGACATTTCAAAAGTACCTGAGTTTTCCTTAGCCTTATCTTCGTTGATAAGCGGTAAAAGATCCAAAGAATTATCAAGTTTCTCTAGATTAGGATTTGAGGTAACATGAGCGAAAAAGTTACTAAATTCATCCGGAGTTATATCAATTGCTTCATCATGCCTATTCCTACGTGCATTTTTATTTATTACCTTCCACACCGCTTTAATTTTATTAGAGGAATTTTCAACGAAGATGTCATTATAATTTCTTTTGGCCTTATTTATTTCTACTCTGTAAAATGTCTTTAGAGTTTTATATTTGTTTTCTAAATTTTTATTACCTCTTTTAATTTTACCATAGAGGAAGTATAATAAACCCTTTATTCGTTTCAATTCAGATGTATACCAGGGATACTTGTTTTTCATCCCAGATGACATAACCATAGTCTTAGATTTTACAGGACAACAGAGAGATATAGCGTACTTTACAATCTCCAAGAACCTATCCCACACAAATTCAAGGATATTTGTTTGACTAATATGTAGATGAAAATTTAGAACCTCATTGAAATCAATAGAGCTCAAGCACTGACGTAAAGCTTCTAAATTAAATCTATTAAGAGGACGGTATTGTTTTTTGGAATATATATCATCTACCGGTGTAAGTTCAGTAACTGCTTCAAAGAATGGACCCAAACACCAGAATGATCAGACAATTTCGGTAGAACAGTGCCACACGTTATATAATTATTTGAAATATTCGTTATTACATTATCCAGGCATGCTTGATCTCTCGTTACAAGATCCATTTTGTACTCCACTCCTGTGAGAATCAACATGTTTTTCAGTTTATCAACAGTATTATTATTTTTTAAGACATTTATATTAATGTCACCAACAATTATCAATTTATAATCTTTAAATTTATTTAGTGTCTCGCAGAGAGCTTCCATATAATTCGAGAAGACATTCATATCGGAGCTGGGAGTTCTGTACAATGAAATTACAATTATTTTTATTTTTGGCATCTTAATGTCTACAACTTCAAAAGTGGAAGACGAACTAAATTTCGCAAGGTCCATTTTCTCGTATACCAAATTACAATCTTTTCGTATAAAAATTACCACACCACCATAACCATTGTCATTCCTACAGAAGTGATATACCAGCGTGTAGTTTTCCGGTACATATAAATTTATTTAATCACATTTTAACCAATGTTCATTCAGACAAACTATATCACAAGGTAAATCGTGAAGTAAAATCTCTAATTCACCAAGTTCATTTCGTAAAGACTGCATATTGTAATGTTAAATTGTAAATGTATTAATTATACCCATTTTTGGATTATTTTTGAATTTGGTATTCCTTAAATGTTTACTTACATATTCAATGTTCCATTTATTGGAAAAGGTAATATTTGAAATTTTAATTTCAATGTTTGGGATTACCAAATCTGAATTTTGTTTTCCTAAAATCTGCTGCGTTTTCAAATTAGATTTACTTGAATTTGTATGCTGTTGTAAAACAGCAAAATTCGATTTTTCTAAATCGAACAAAATGTCAAGCAATTTTTCAACCAACATCCTTTTACCTAAGACATCTAGATGTTGTCCATGATAGGTAAAACATCTTCTACCAAATTGGTTTATATTCAGGGGGTGGCCCGGGGAAATGTCTCCCCGGAAATTAACACTCCCGGGTGAATTTGCCCCTTATATTCCGCAAAGTTGTGTTTAAGTTCCAGAGGTTTTCAACTAGACTAATATAAGGGGCAATCAACTGAAACCCGTTCGTTCCATGTATTATTGGTATAGTGTGTAGGAGGATATTGTTTGTTTAATAGTGTGTAGTGGCTAATGTCCCTGTGTGTTGGGTGTAGGAATGTTGTTGATACGTGTTTCCGTTTTGCAGGTATAACGAGTGAAATATGGCGTTCAAGATCCCCAATCCGTCCAAACAGGACCAGCGTGCCGTCATCCAGTTTCTGAGTGCCGTAGGTTGTCAACCAGCTGAAGTGTTCCGGCGTATGAAAGACGTGTATGGTGATGCATGCGTCTTCAAAACAACAGTGGTGGACTGGGCCAGAATGCTTCGGAAGGGGCGTGAACAAACCACTGATTATCCCCGTCCTGGTCAAACCCATGTTGTTGCCACAGAAGACAAGCGTGAAAAGGTGAATGCGGCTATAGCTGCGGATAGATCCATTAATATTCAATCCATAGCGAACGGGTTAAACATGAGTTATGGTACTGCACACAAAATTGTGAAAGATCTGGGTATCATAAAGTGTGCGCGCAGTGGAACCCCAGGGTGTTGACGGAGGACCAAAAGTTGGAGCTTATGGGTTGCGCCATTGAACATTTATCACGTTACCATTTGGAAGGTAACGACTTCTTGCTGCGCATTGTTGCTGAGGATGAAACTTGGTGCCATTATTTTGAACCGAGTTCAAAGGCTTCCAGTATGCAGTGGAAACACCCCTCATCTCCACGTCCCAAAAAGTTCAAGACGCAACCGTCTGCGGGGAAAGTTATGGTGTCTGTGTTCTTCGATTGCCAATGACCACTATTGCTCGACTTCAAGGAACCAGGACAGTCCATTAACGCCGCACGCTACTGTCAGACCTTAACAGTTACGGGGAGCCATCAAAAACGAAAGGCCTGGTTTATTGACCGCTGGAGTCATTGTGTTGCATGACAACGAGCGTCCGCACGTTGCAAACCAAGTGCAGGATTTGTTTCAACGATTCAAGTGGGAAATGTTGCGACACCCGCCCTACAGCCCTGACCTTTCACCTTGTGACTTTCACATCTTTGGGCCTCTAAAGAAGGCATTGAAAGGTAAGACATTTCAGTCTGACGCTGAGGTTCAGGACGCTGTGCGTGATTGGTTTGATAGTCAGCCGTCCAAATTTTACATGGACGGCATTTGTAAGTTAGTGACACATTGGGACAAGTGTCCCTACGCTCATGGTAACTTCTTCTGAACAATATTTTTACTGCACGCTAACCATAGACGCCTCTAGATAGTGTACAAGTTTCCGCTCGAAATAAAATTTATTTCATGAATTATGACCACTGAACGGGCTTCAGTTGATCCCCCCTCATATATATGTGATTTTTTTTTACGGGAATCGCATGTGTAATCTTTCGAGTCTAAAAACTTTGCGTCTCAAGTAATTTTGAACCTCAAGCAGCTTATTGGTTTTTACAAGTGTTTGTTAGCGTTTTCGTTTTTAAACATAAAGTGCTTGTTCCGCCAATTATTCCAATTTCGTAGTAAATCTTGACCGCCTGTTTTTTTATGTTTTTTTTCATTAGCGACTAGACTGTTAATAGAGAAAAGTTTTGTTTGGCATCTTCTCGTTATATATTTGATTCTTTCGTTCGTCTTTTATTCAATATTTGTGTATGAATGTTATGCCCACTTAGTAAAGATAATGCTTCAGTTTTTAATTTTGAGAGTTTATTTTGCAGTAGCGTAACTAGAATTTTGAGGCCCCTGTAAGGAACTTCTAGGGGCCTTATAACTTTTCTTACGTACAAGATTTTAAAAACGAAGGTTCTCTCTAGACTGCGTGAAAATTTCCATCCATCCAGGCATACACATTCTTTCACTTTTACCAACTCGGAGAAATTTTTAAAATCGAACTTTCAGGCGACTTCTCTTGCGATTTTGTCCGGGTTTCCCCAGTAGCTCATTTTCATCTATTTATACGTCGCCTGTAGAGTCACTTAGACACCTGCCCCCTTCGCAACGTAGGGTCTCACGGCATTGTGGTTACACCCCTGATAATTTGCTAATATGGCAGTAGCAGCAGTTAAAACATAGAATTATTTTCCTTGAAAATTAGTCCCCCCTAATGAACTCCAATTCCTTCCCCCCTCGGTTAAAGTGTCTGAATTCACCACTGCCAGCTATGGGATGAGTACCTCGAACTTACTGGACCCGAAGCAAGTTACGTCAACTCGGTAAAAGCAACTACGAATTGCAACCATAATATTGATTGATTGGAGAGACTACTGTAAAGTAATATTCAATAAACAGAAAGCGTTGGGAAAAGTTGAAGCAATTTTCAACAGTTAACATCATAATGATTTATATCCAAATCTCCGAAACTGAAGTCGCATTTCTGTGTGTCTGTGTGCCTCATGGTAAATTTCCATCAGTTTACAACAGTGTCAGTAGGGGTTCTTCTGTCCTCGTGGGGGTGTGGAATTTATTCCGCTCCAGGGTCAAGCTATTTGTCGTGCTTGCTGGTCACATGTCTATTTTCCAAAAGCACAAAACCCCCACCCCTGTCTCGGCGATTCGAAACAAGCAATGAGGTCTTCAATCTCCATTGTATGAATGAACTTTCTTCCTTCTCTATCCACATTTGAGTCTAAGTGCTGCCAGAGAGAATACGTTCGTGCATCTTCGGCTAGCTTCGTTCTGATTCCAAGGCCATTCACGTCAAGCAGAAGAAAAAGGTTTTGCCCGAGTTACAAAACTTTCTAGCTGTTCTCTGACGAAAGTGAGGAGAGTGCAAAGGAGAAGTCTCCCTTTCACACTTTCATGTTACGGACGCATAGATACATTTATTACGTTTCCTTACACCCTCCTCCTGTCTCCAGCCTCTTTTGCTGTCCGAAGCTCCTACCGAATTTTTGCAGGTGACACTAATTTCAAACCGGAGACTGTAAACTTTTTTTATTTTAACTAATACACAATACTTAACATTATTTATATTTAAAAATTCTGGAATGGTTCCGGTTCACCTCCCCTCCCCCCAACTATGTGTCTTGCATCTAACAGATTTTTTTTTTCTGCTGTGAATATAAAAGAATGACAAACGAAACTTGCTTGCCTCACCTTAGCTTTTAAAATAATCATATTCCATACTATGGCATTAACTTTTGAAGTGACACATCAAGTTTTGCAAAATATAGGAAGAAATCAAGTGTACACGAAGGTCCACAATACCCTTCGCTCAGCCTCCGACCCTCGCATTTATAAAAGAGGGATTTTCCTTTCTTCACAAACTTTTCCTCTTCACGGCCTCTACCCGATTTGCGAAAATCTTTGATGCGCGCACAAAAGAAGTTACACATTTCAATTAATTTTCTTGTGTTAAAAACGTCAATTTTATGTCCAACACTCACTAAGTAATCACAGTGGTGACAACTTGCTACTGATTTATAAAATTCGAAAAATGTTCACTGGCCGAAGGAGCAACAGAAATACATGGGTGTTGTTGCGAAAACTAAGTAACTAACTCTATGGTTTACAGAACTCGGTTGCCATTAGATTCTATCTCGGGCAACATCAAACCAGTTTTCATTTTGACCAACCACGGTGGAATATAATCACCACTTTCTCCCATTCGACATACATGGCCTGCCCATCTTAGCCGTCATGATTTCGTCATTCATATAATGTTGGGTGAATTATGCAATATATTGGGTTATTCACAGTGATGCCCGCCAGGAATTTGAATTTCGGAGGTGAAAAGTTAAAATTAGGAGGGAGCAAGTGGAGTTTTGCACGATTTATACTGAGAGTGCTCTCGATCATTTTCAGAAGAAAACTTCCGGTTGAAGATTGCTGTACGCGGAAATCAGTAGCTCCCGGAATTTTATTTGTGTGACAGGAAAAACTTTAAATTTTAAATATATTTTTACACAGGTGAGTCCGTGAATTTCTATTGAATCACGCAAACCAAGATGTTTGAATATCGGACAGATATTAGTGGAAATATAAACATTTTTGTGAAATGTAAACAAACAAATTGGTGAAGACTCAGTTCAAGCAGTGAAGTGTAATTTTAACTGTGTTTCTTGAATAGTTTTATCCAAAACTTTAGTACAGTGTTGTTTGTGGCAGTGCAAATCATTTCCAATTCTCCTCAGTGTTCCTTTTTAAATATTAAAGTTCTGTTTTAGAACTATTTTGCAATTATTCACATAATCGGAGGTCGCCATTTGCATTTGGCGGTAGAAGTTGGTGAATCACTCTATCGAACTGTGCAGAAAGCTGTGTATCAATCGCAAAACAGTGACCCAATGTATTTTTATGGTTGAATTTGGTAACAGTGCAGTGCTACTATTTCTTTTCTTTTTAAAATACGTGGAATAGCAATTGAAAACAGAGCAAACATCCAAGAGTAAATTATCAGCTTGAAACTTCACTTGAATGATAAATAATTAATATTGTTTGTCACGGCAAATGAAATCGGTCTAACTTTTTCTCAACTCAGTGTATACCCTAACAGGTAGTGTCGTATTGGTACCTGTTATTTAACGGTTTGGAAGATCAACGTATACCATTGTTATGTACGATTTCTGAAATTCTGGAGTATGTATTAAAACTCAGTGACTTGCAAGACTTTTATATTGTGTGAAAACTTAAAGTAGATTGGCGGCCATTTGCATTTTGGAAGATTGTTTCTGTGTTATCGATGTTGACTGTCTATATCGACATATACAATCGTAACTTGTTATGATAAATTTGCGGCTTATGCAAGTTTACCATATTGAACATTGATCGTCAACTTGGCCACATTGCATTTGCATATCCTTCCTATCTATTGATCTGACTTCGATGTATATTGTGGTGCAGGTTGTTACAGCCATTTTGAAGTGACGGAATCGCTCCAATCATGTGGAGAACCCTTATAGAGTAAATTTACTTATGTGTACTTTTAACGCTGATATTTCTATTAATGTTGCATTTAAATGTCTGGCACTAGGTATAGTATATGTTGATTGCATAACCCACCAATCACTGTAATGTTTTTTACTGAACTCCGTTTAATTGGCGGAACAAGCTAGTTCACCACATTGAACATTGATCGTCAACTCATTTTGGTATACTTGGCGATATGCCTATGGAAAATTGATCCTCACATTTATTGAACCGTCTTTGGTGTATGCAGTGGTTTAAAATTTGGCAGCCATTTTTGGTACTGTAGGTGACAGTATTACACAAATCATCTGGAGACCCCTTATAGTGCATACTTACTTGTGCGTAATTTTAAAAGCTGATATTTCTTCTAAGGATTATTATAATCGACTGTCGTTGTGTATATGGGTCATTAATTGTTTATGTGGCTTGAACTAGATTTAGAGCAAAATTTTGACAAAAGGTTTATCTGGTAAAGTTGAATAATAATATTTACCATTAACTAAAAGTTTATTGTTTGTCATTTTTTTTATTATGTCTGATGCAGCTAAGTCACTGGATCCGGAGTGGTCCTTTGAGGCATTTAGGAATGTCGAATTCGATAGCCCTGTTAATGACCACGACTCGGATAATGATATTTATAATTATGGTTGCATTATGGATCATGAGGACCATTTAATTGAGGACGATGTTACTCTGAATGAACAGGGTATTGTCATGTCTCACGATAAATCATTTATTAAATGAGATTGAGTCAGTTCTAGCTTCGCGAGAGTCGACGTCTTCAAAGGGTAATTCGGCAAATCATATTAATCATTCCTCAAATGATTCACAGCAATCTACCATCTTATTACTTCCTCACAATAAGTCCATTAAGAGAACTTAAACAATGTTTGAAAATATTAGCTTGTCTCAATCGTCAATGACTTCGGTCCAACCTAATGTTTGCAATAAGAGTGTTCAAGTAATGATGTATAATGATAATATTCAATCTTATAGTGCCCTAAGTGACAAATGTGTTAACTATGATAAATGTAATGAAAACCTTACATATGATATCAAACTTCTGCAAGGAAAAATAAATAGGGATAAAATACTCTTCAAAGAATCACTACAATTTAACCAATCTGAAATACAATTTTATCAATCTCAAGCGGAAAAACTAAATAACAAAATAGCAGTTTTGGAGGATATTATTAGAATGTGGCAGATTACAGCCACTTCAACAATGGCATCGCCAGTTGAAACTGTTGCCCAAGCTGATAGTCGGCATATTCAGGATAAATCGCTAAAAAGATCAAAATATTCTAGGAAAGCGCAAATTTATGATGTAAACTTAATTAAGTATACCAAATATGTGAATCTAAAAATTTTTGCTCATAGCCATGGTAGAGGTCTTTCTCAAATTTTAAGTTCAAGAGGTTTACACAAGGTTTTAGGGATAATCAAACCAGGTGCTAAATCTTTCGATATTCATAGTAACAATGTCTTTGAAAATGCTTTTAAAAATAAAGAAGAGGTATTGGTTCAAATGATGTATGGTTCAATCTATATTATTTTTACGATTGTTAAAAAGGTCTCTAGTTTTTTATCATTGCAGTAAGGTAATTGTCTGCACGATTCCTATGCGTCATGATCTTCCTACTTGGTCAATTCTTAATGAAGAAATAAGGAAAGTAAACAAGAAAATTTTAAAGCTTGGAACAATCTTTAGTAATCTTAGGGTGCTGGATATTAGTAATCTGGGAAGGCGATTTCATACCAGCCATAGCCTTCATCTTAACTACTTGAAAAAAAAATGATTTGTGAGAATATTATGTTAGAAATACAGAGTCTAATCTCTGATACACAGTTAAATCATAAGGAAATAATAGCCTTATCGTGGATAAATAATAAAAATCAGGGAAACAAGTAAAATCATGTGCAGTTAATACTCTGCAGATTGATATTTCGAATATAAATACTATATTGTCTGACCCCTTATTGAATTTGAACCAATGTTCTGTTGATCTTAGGAATCTTAATTGTAAATCTGTTGATCAATGTACATACAATACGATTGTCACCCTATTACATCTAAATGTCCAATCAATCAAAAATAAATTAGAAGAGTTAAATGTTATTCTGCATATTCTCCCTGTGCAGATCCTTTGTTTAAATGAACACTGGCTGAATCAAAATGAAGTGAACATGTATGTTCCACATAATTATACCTTAATTGATATATTCTGTAGAAATCTGAGTAATCATGGAGGTGTTGCTATCTATCTAAGGGATGATTTTGTCACTCCCTACAATGTATTGGATATCTCCACTATATTTGAACAAAATTTATTCGAAATTGTTGGTATTAGATTTCAGGTTTTGAAGCTTATTGTATTCTCTATGTATCGTTCTCCCAATGTTAATGCTGATATCTTTTTTGATAAACTGGAAGATCTCAATAAGCTATATCATAAATATAAATTTATCTTGGTAGGGGACATAAACATTGACATACTTAATTCTAACTCTGTTAATGTTCATAAATTTAAAAATAATCTTACTTCCTTGGTCTTATTTCAAATGCTTACCGACAAGAAAATTAGCTTGTCTTGATAATGTCATGGCTAGTTCCAATTCCAAAAGCTTGTGCTGCGGAACAGTCATTCCAGGTATTTCTTTCCATTTGGGAGTCTGGACAATTTCCACGTAAACCCTACCCGAAAACTCACAATGATAGTGATAATTCCACCAAAATACGTTCTCTACGTATTAAAAATATAATTAATTTCCGGAATTATCTGCTCGCGGTCGACTTTGGTGATTTATTAGGTTCTGCAAAAGATATCGATTCTGCTTGGGTAATATTTATCAATATTTTACAAGAAGCTATAAAGGTATGCTGTCCTTTAAAGGATAAACCGAAGCGTGTTAAAAGGGATAGAACACACTTCCCCTGGTTTACTCGGGCACTTCGTTATTATAAAGACAAGGTACTATTCTGGTATTCTAGAACAAAAAATGAAGACCCAAGAGCCCTACTTATATATAATAAGTTAAAGAAAAATACAGACAGATGTTGATGAAAGGAAAAATTCATTATAATAATGAGCTAATCATGAAATCTCAAAAAAAAAAAAAAATAATAATACTGCATGAACAATCATAAGAGGAGAGCCTTCTAAAATAAAAAATATACTGTTAACAAAAAATTCCCCTGATGAATTTAAGCATTATTTTGTAAATTCTATTTCTACTCTTACAAATAGTAATTCGCATCTCAATTCTTATAATACGTTTAATCCCAAATTTAAAAAATATACCAATTTCAGCCATATTCTGGATTTTCTGAGGACATATAGGATTATCCTCTTTTTTGCTGAAACATATAATTGACATAATAATTTTTCCTTTGAGTGACTTGATTAACATCGCAATGTTAGATGGTTTATTTCCTGATTTCTTGAAAAATACTATTATTATTCCGATCCATAAGAAAGGTGATAAGAACGATCCTCCTAATTTTCGGCCTATTGCTCTGGTTCCAGTAATTTCAAAAGTTTTTGCATACTTAATAACCAGTTCCATTCTTACATTGAAAAGAATGAAATACTAAATGATTGTCAGTTTGGTTTTAGATCTGATCTTGCTACTATTGACGCTATTGAAAGGGTGGTTAATGTAATATAAAATAATTTTGAATTGAGAAATATAACTTCCGTCTCTTTTCTGGATTTAAGTAAGGCTTTTGACTCATTATCTCATACAATACTTATTAAAAAATTGCATATGTATGGATTCCAGAATAAAGAGTTAGATTTACTGAGATCGTATCTTCTGGATCGGAGACAGGTTGTGAAGGTCAATGGTTCTGTTTCTTATAACTTAATTACTAATAGAGGTGTACCACAGGGTTCGGTCCTCAGACCTATCCTGTTTATTTATGAATGACTTTCCTAGTGCCATAAGATCAACACTAGTCTTATATGCAGATGACACAACTCTGATACTACATAATGCTAGTCTTGATCAGTTATATGAAGACCATAGGTGTCCATTTTGGCCTGACCTCCACTTCACCTCCCCTCCAGTTATGATCTGCCTCTCCACCTCCACTCCACATCACCCTCCAGCATGGAGATAGCCCTCCACATCCACTCCAGCTCTGATCTGCCTCTCAACCTCCACTCCACCTCCAGTCCAGCTCTGATCTGGCCATCCACCTCCACTCCACACCACCCTCCAGGTTGGAGAGTGATGGGGAATTATGTTGAGAGGTAACCTCCGGAGAGGCCACCTCTTTAGGGATTTGTCCCCCCCTCCCAACAAGTTCTGGATATATTTTCAATAAACAAAAACACAGCTTGCACACAAGACTGATTATACTTTGATAACACAAAACGTAACTAGCCGCGTAACTGTTTCGGAACTATAAATAATTGCCAATGTTATATGGTGGAGCATGAAGAAGGAGGTGGTATATTTCCGAAACTGTTACGCTTTAGTTTCTTTTTGTGTTATTACCGTATATTTAATCTTGTCAAAAAAACTTTTATTTCTTTATTAAAACAGTTTCATACAAATTTGTCTAGTCACCCAGCCATATCTTTTGGACTGATGTTTTATTATTTAAAAATATCTTGGTATTTAGTATTGATGCTTAGCTTTGTTATCAAACATTCGCAACACCCTTTTCTAGTAGTGGAATGGAGGGTACACACGGGTACATACCATGTACCCACCTAATATTTTATATCACAGCGTGTACCCACCTCAGTGCATAAATATAATGGAACGTGTTTTCAAATCTGGAGTTCGTGTATCCCAAACAAATGTTACCATTCTAACCCTGTCCTTTTCGGCTTCAAAATGAAAGGGAACGTTTTGTTGTAATATCTTGTGTCCTCTTTTCTCAAGAGTTCAGTACCCAGTTGCTCTCTCCCGAACTCACTTGACGGCGTTTTAGTATTTATTGGTCGTTATTCCACGTTTTGAGAATTGTTAATGAGCAGGAAGCAGGGCTCGAATTCGTGGGTTCGATTCTAGCTTCCAACGAACCTGACTGAGGTTTCTCCGGGGTTATTTCTCAGCCGCACCAGGCAAATGTCGGGATGGCATCTTCAACATAGGCCCTGGCCGACACATTCCTGAATCATTTCCCCCGTATCCCTGCCAGAGCCTTAGATACCTAAGGGCCATAAATAAAATTCGATAAACAATTACAGTTTTAAAAACACAACGACGAGGATTTATTTGCATCAGTTCGCCCACAAATATACAGGTGAACATATTTCAACAATTTAAATACATATATACTAATTAATAAATTAGCCAAACCTCTTTTATTATAAATAATATACAAGATTTTATGCAAGCTCACTTTTGAAAACTCGATTATAAGGTCTAACAAACCTATTTTACACTGATACGAATATTCAAAGACGAGCTTGCCTCTCCCCCACACACTTCTGTCCGGCAATCGCCGCCACTGCTTTCAGGCGTTCTTTCGGGGGAAGGGGTCAACCGCTTTCCCGAAGGTATTAGTCTCAACACTTGTATTATTCATATACATACTGAAATATGTATATAATCTTTGATTTTTTATGTCAGAATGTGCTTGCCGCTTGTAGGATTTTTGTTGGGAATTTAGTGTTAGATAGTTAAACTTGTAACATCCTGTCGTAGAAACTTGTAACGGCAGTAGGCCTTAACACCAATTCTTGCAAAATGTATGTATATTGCGACCAACCTGCCGGAATACATTTATTTATTTTCAGTTTTGAGACAGAGATTGGACTCTCATAATCGAACAGGCCATACTGAGAAAGCTAAGCAGACTAACTTTCCAAGTGGACATCGAATTGTTGATTTGGGCCATGTACTTCGTTGGTCTGTGAAGCTTCAAGACAATTATAGCAAGATTTGCACTTTAGACAAAATGGATTTTGTTAGGGAGAGACGAACTGGCGTAGTTAGTCATCTTTACTTCAAGTGTCAAGTCTGTAATCGAGAAGCAATGCATTCAACAGAGACACATGATGAAACATCAACAACATCGGTGATTAATAGTGGTCCTGTTTAGAGAACTTGGTCCGTTGGTAGCGGGTTTTCCCATCTTCAAGAATTTTTAGGAATTATGGACATCCCATGCATGAGTTATAAGATGTTTGGCAAAATAGAACAGGAACTGGAAACAGTAAGTACAACACAAATTAAATTGATTTTTAGAACCACTTTATCATTATAAATTGGAAGTGATAGACGCTGTTCATTCTTGTAAAAATTTTGTTCGTAAACCCCCAACTATGTATTCGAATTTTTGTTGCCGAAATGAACCTGTTTGGGTAATTTATTTTGAGTATTTTAGTTTATTGAATCGCAATAGTTTAATTGCATATAGAATTTATTTTAAAAGTAAAATGTTTGTGTTTTCATCGTGAAATTACATTACCATCAATCGAATATATAGATGTACTCTTAGGAGATTACGTTACCATTGATGAATATTATTTTTGTTAATAATGTTTAGCATTACGTTCTTTATCAAATGGCAAATGAACAGGAGCATTAGCACTATACTAACCGACTTTTATGCATGTTCCTCAATTATTTTTTTTAACAGGTTTGGGAAGAAAAAGTTTGATCTCAAATGAAGAAAGCTGGAGAAGAGGAGAAAAGAATTTCAATTGAAAAAGGGCAAGTCGATTCTGATGGTGTTCCATGGCTAACTGTAAGCTTAGATGGAGGTTGGAGTAAAAGAAGCTATGGACTAGGGATGGCTAGATCCGGATCTTTTCGGAACCGGATCTGGATCCGCTTCCTTCAGATCTGGATCCGTTTTTTCGGATCTGGATCTCCTTTCCGGATCTGGACACATTTTTCGGATCGGATCTGCTTTTCTCGGATCGGGATCAGCTTCTTTCGGATCTTGATCCGCTTTTTGGATCCAGATCAGTATTTTGTATCCATTCTGGATCTGATTTTTCGTAGTGTGCATAATCTGTGATCTTTACAGTGTATCAAGATCAACACCAGAACCCGGTCCTGTAAATTCCTTGTCATTGCAAGACCTAGTGGGGAACGCGAAGCTTGCACGTCCATCTTCCAAGTTCCAACTATGATCTCATATCAAATGCACAGGGTAAAATATGTACTACAAAGTACAATCACAATAAAAGAAAACAATCACCAAGAAATTGGTCTATTTCGGTCGTTGGAAATGGTGCAATGTCGTGATGACAGGTTTGTTTGTGGGCAATTAATTCGTTATGAGAAGAGTGTTTCTATGTTGGAGGATTTGGGTTGGCAGTTTTTGCCTGAACTGAAGTCTGAAGGTCGATTATATTTCCGTCTTAGCCTTTTTGTCAGATTTGTTTTGGACAAATCGTTTGGTGTTCTGGTGAGTTTCTTTCTTTGCCAAATTATTATAGTCGTTGGGAATGGATCATTCGTATAAGGTTTGTGTTTGTGAGATAGGAGCTTCGTATAATTTGTATCACTGGTCGTTTTTTCCAAGGTCTATTAGAGACTTGAACACAGCTCCTATAGATTTAATTAATTCCGTAATTGCAAGAATGAAGACATGATTCATGAAAGTAGTTGTGTATATATTACTTTTAGTTATAAAACAGTGACGGGTGATTTATTTTCAGACAATTTTGTCTTATAGTAGATTTTACTTACGTAGAATGGACAATTGATTTTTTAGTCACGATAAAATTGACACAGGCTTGAAGCCATTTGCAATTAATATAATAGAATTAGAAGAAAAAAAACAGTGTGACTTCCCTTGAGAACGTATAGAGTAAGTGACGCGTGGATGTTTGTTTTGTATAAGATATTATGTGAAAACCTGCTAATATGACAGCGGTAGTTTGCAGTGAGATATTCATGACTGGTGTACCGAGATATTTGTGACAAAAGTTTGTTAGCCTGGTATATAATCATTTTGTACTTGTATGTAGTTGACACAGCAGGATGTCGGTCACAACTTGGACACAGCACTGACAACACTGGAACCTTAAAATTATAATATGCCATGCTTTTTCTTCCTTTAATGCTTGGTCAATTGGGGAGGGTACTCAGTGCCAGGGAAGGCTATAGAGTATAGACCACAGGTGAGATAATGTATGGAATTGATGGATAAAGGAAGATTTCCTGGCCTGGGTCAGGGTACCATCCCTGATTTCGCATGGTTGGGCAGAGGGAAACCACGGAAAACCCCCGACCAGAATGGCCGGCGCCGGGTCTGGGATCTACAATTGACTGAAAAAACGAAATTAATCTCACATGTGATTAGAAGAACTGCATCAATAAAGCGTTAACATTAAGCATTCGTTTGTATTGGGCTCACTTTACAAAAAATATTTATAATAATTTATACCAATTAATAGATTTGAAATGACAATTTATACTAAATTAAAATTCAAAATTGGCTTTTATAGTTCAAGTTATGTTTCTACAGAACTTAGTAATAGTACTGTTAATCGTTAAGAAATTTTATCTATGTTTAAAGTTTAACATACAAAAGTAAGTATGACTGAAAGACTTGTGGAAAGTAATAATAATAATAATAATAATAATAATAATAATAATAATAATAATA
>JAGDQP010016788.1:6500-19371 GCA_022664845.1 Lepisma saccharinum
AATAATAATAATAATAATAATAATAATAATAATAATAATAATAATAATAATAATAATAATAATAATAATAATAATAATAGACAAATATCCTTAAAAAGTATTTAACTTTCGACCCAATGATATCGTACGGAAGTGTATATAGTCAAACTAGAGCAGTGGTGGATCCAAGATTTTGGTGAAGAGAGCGCAGGTGGAATAAACCAAGGACAGTTTCGATATCTTTCCGCTTAGTGATTTTTGAAAGTATAAATTTATAATATTTTCCCTCACATTGTTAGTTTTGCCACGGAATATAACACCGGTATTCCCAAAATTGAATATTTCTCGATAAATTAGTTTTGTCCGGAATCGAATCAAAGCTTTATCTGAGATAATTTGTTGAAATAATGCTATAAAAATAAAGTATGTTCCTTCGAGGAGGAGGCACGCGTCCCCCGTGCCCCCTCCCTGAATTCGCCACCGAAGTAGAGTAGACTTTTTAAAAAAAAATTGAGAAAACTAACTACATTCCAGTTTTAGGGTCTTCAGATTAAAACCAGCCGTATAAATCGAAGTTACTGATCTCAAATCTAAAATCAGTTTTTATTTATTTTGATTGAGCATTCTAACGTTGTTAGCAGTTATGGCTTCCCTCATGGATCTATTAGATAACGGCGTAAGCGTAGCATTATGTGATAACAATATCAACTCACAAACTGTCTTACAAAAGCGTGAGTCGCACTGTAAGCAGACGAAAAACGTAAAATCAATTTGAACCCTAGGTTGAGCTGTGAGTAGGCTACATGGAAAACATTTATTTTACGTATAGGGAACCTTAATTTTTTAACCTAGCTGATGATACACTAAGAGTTAGACTTTGTTAATTTTCTTTTTAGGTTAAAATAAATTGAGAATAGAGTCATATTAATCTTACCTTTTTTCTCTTCGCTCAAGGCAAAAACAATAGCGCAAATATTAGACAAATTTCCAGTACAATTTTGTACAACAGTTCCATCCTAATCGCTACCGCGGACAGCCATATCGTGAAGATTTAAATACTTTTCTTTTTTCATAACTGTTAAAATCTTTTAAGTTGCTAGGTTACATGCTCTAGAACAGGAGTTTTCAAACTCTTTTAGAGTGACGTACTATACTCAACCGAAATTCATACTTTCGCCGTAGTATCGAATTTTCTATGCTAACACTTAAAATTTCATGATAAGTAATGATTGTGGAGACAAGATAGAACATTCGGTAGCGTGCTTAACTTGCAGTCAGGAATTTCTCGGATCGAACCCCGGTGCTGGCCATCCTTACTGAGGTTTGGCCTAATCTCTCTTGGTCACACCAGGCAAATGGTACCATGAATGATATAAGGAATCCGTAGTATAAAAATTAGGTTTAAAGAAACTATGAATAAAATCAGTAACTTTTTTGGTGAAATAGCTAAAATCTGTATTCTCTGGTCAACAGTTCTTTTATTTCAAGACGAAAAATTAGATATATTGTTTAACTTTACCTCTATTCATGTTTGAAATTCATTTGAGCAATCTTTCGTGTGTCAGTACTGGTACGCGTACAATAGTTTGATAAACACTGTTCAAGAATACAAATGTAAGGGCAATGATGAATCCTGTATCACAAATAAGAAAATGTTTGGTATCCACCATCTACTTCTGTTTAATGCCATAGGTAAAAAGTATTATATCTCTATATACAGTGGATGTCATTTAAGACTTGCTGGAATTACATGCAGTCTTAACACGAGTTCTGTTCCATCAGTAAAAAAAAAATATATATAGTTTGTAGTTGCCATGATGATGCACTAGGCTATTTCTATATGCTTCGTTAAGCTGTATTAACTTTGCACCGTCTTCATAATAATCATCTAACCCTTTCTTCGGTATCACCGTCTTAAAGTGGATTGTTAGATATGTAGAAAATAACCTTCCTTAATTACGCGAATTCTTTTTCCATATTTTTTAACTTATTAGTGCATATTTGAATGCGGGTTAATATTTTAAGATATAGTGCACTTTTTAAAGAGTTATGTCCCCTTTCCATAGGCTGCATGCCTAGAACGTCACCAATTAAAAAGTGTAGGAAATAAAAGCAATCTTCGTCCTGAGTAATACGATCTTTCTCCGCCAAACATCGGCAAAGGTACTTTTTCGGGTGTTGAAATTAACATAGAAGTATATAAGGGAGACGACAGTATTTTGCAATTTCTGCAGCAGGTGTAGGAGATGACCTCAACTAGCTTCTGTTGCGTTGTGGAGCTACGTCGAAAGAGGTTACAATCGTTTACGGATAACATCCGGAACCTAGTGTTCACTCCCATATACTTCCGCCCGCATAAGTGCCGAAAACACTAAGTTGCCGATAATTTTCGGAAACGATTATAGGCCATTCCGACAAAGATTAACTCTACACCATATGAAAAATACCGTGATCTGTACCTTGCCGATGTTTGGCGGAAAAAATATAGCATATTATCCAGGACGAGAACTATTTTTCATTTCCTATACCTTTTAATTGGTCGCGTTTTAGACACGGAGCCTATGGAAAGTGGTCTCTTTGTGAACCAACCAATTAGTAAATAATAACCATCCTTTACCGAAATTATCCTCGAAGGTCGTTGGATCTGCAATTATTATGTGCTTTGGAGTTGTCTATCTGTCAGGGAGTTTCAACAGCTTCTTATTATGCAAATAATGATGATAAAAATACACGAATTCGGAATTATCGAATTTTCATTTAGAGTAGTGTGTTTTAACCTTCATCACTGAAGGGATCAGAGAAATAAAAATACAAATGCTTCACTTTCAAGTCACAACTTCACATTCTGTTGGTTTTGTTAAAAACGATCGTTCTTCTGCAGGATTTCGTTCTCTTGTTATAAAGATGAATGCTAAGAAACACTTCCACTTCTTCTGATTTGCTCCATGCACAGATATTTGTAGGGGATTGGTGTAGTGTCAGAAATTTAACTAAATAAGTTTCCTAAGTTTAGTATTTTTAGTTGTTTTAAACTTGTTCAAATACCTCTCCACAAAAAAGATTAAAATGTTTCAAACAAACTAAGAAAATAAAATAAGAAGAACGTTCATTTGAGACATGTTCTTAAACATTTTGTTTTAAATATATCAACCCAGATCTAAAGTGAGTTTGACTGAGGCGCTAGTCTGCGGTTTAGACAGAGGGGCAAGTGATGTCTAAAAAAAAAGAACGTGAATTTTCTTTTCAGACCATTAGAAATGATCCCAATCAGACAGCTAATGATCGATTTCATTAACTTCCGTCTCCTGAACATGACCATTCTCAAGCGAATAGTTTCTCCTCGCACGTACATCTTTCTTAACTCCCTCGCAATAATTGGGTTCTAGAGCGACCTGCCTGCGGTTGCCACCACTTTCGCCGCTATTTACACAAGAAATGAGAGGTTACTTAGATTATTATTATCTCCAATTGCCCTAAAATATGAGCAGGTTCCTTATACTTCAGTTAAAAAAAAAATCCATTAAGTTACATTAAACGACGGACAATTTTCGGATACTGTTGTCATTCACGAACTCGTAATAGTTGGGCGGAGAAAGTACTGTGCTTAATTGAGCTTAGTTTCAGAGCAGAAGGGTAAAAACTGAAAGACAGAGGGAAAGAGAGAAGCATTTGAAGTACCGGTAATTACGTTTCCTATTAAAGTACTGCAAATTCCTCAACAATTTTCTCACATTGAATTTAAATCAATCTTTCCATGTTTTATGATTTGTACTAGGCCCAATAAAGAGGCTGTGTAGCGATCTATGTACTGGTCTTGCTACCAAGATTTCCTTGGGTTCAAAACAAGTACTTCCGATCCTTTGGTCTTCTTGTTTAGTTTCCCTAAGCCAGGCACGTATCCAGAAGTTGGTTTTGGGAGTGGCACATGGGTTTCCTTTATAAATGTGTATATATATATATAAGTACGGCTAGAGTTATACTAAGTTTTATAAAACTCCGAGTCTTTGGAAGGGTCTGGATTCTTCTATATACGTCCCTGTCGGAAGCCTCTTTATATTGCTTTCTTTTTTTATATCGTCGTGTCGTCCAAGTCACGACCGTAAAATTTTCGACCGATCTTCTTACCGTCCAGCTTCCGCCATCGCTACAGACACGTATATATGGTATGAAGATTATGTTCCCCTGAAATGGTGTATTCACACTTTTTTGTGTTCTTCAAAATGAAACTTACTATATCACAAACAGAATTAGAAATCCTTAAATAATACAAAATATGAACAACAATGACAATTAATCACTAACAGTAATCAGCGATATTGCATTTACTAACACTATGGCTAATGGAACTCGCAAGCTCATCGATTCTATCATAGGCTAATAGTTTTTACCACGAACCATCTTGAAGATCGCTTTGTCCTCCCAATGACGTCTCTGTATCCTAATGACCTATTTCCTTCCGGCTACTCAACCACGATGAAATAGGCCTATAATGTTCGTTCTTCTTACAAGTCCAACATACGTAGAGGAGAAGTGTACATCAGGAAACCACCAGAAAGCAAGATTAAAAGTGATTTCGTCCATGAAGACGGGCGCAGTGGCCAAAAGTTTAATTCGTAAGAATAAGTACTTATCTATAGTGTGATCTAAGTCTAAAAACACACTTTATTTATAAAATGCTTGAAATAATGGAAAACAAATGAACATGAATGGATACCGGGTCAATGAGTTATCTTTTAGAGGGTACGTTTGTCATGGCCACCATCTTGAAGTCGGCCATCTTGCTCGTTTAAAAAAAATATTGGGAAGTGGATCATGCAACATATCAATCTTGGATACCATTTTACCAGAAATACATTAGTGAAATCAGTTTTGCCTTAAATGTATTTTTGAGATAGATGATTGTGCAAGAAATGAAAACCTAATGCACAAGTAATAAGCACTGGGTAGGTGGCCCCAAAGGCTTATTGCTTGTGTATTGGGTCTAGTGTTGCCACGAGACGAGACGTCTCGTGTCTCGAAATTCCAAACAGAGGTATTTAGTTTGTTTAAAAATTTATTAGGGCCTTAAAAACATATTTAATTCCCATTTTCCAATTAATTCTAGCTTAATAACTTTATTTTGTGATAGTGCTGCAGATTCAAGTACAATGTTAAAGCATTGATCGAGATATCGATGTATAAAATTCCTATGCTACAGAAGCACACTCCACAAGTTCTCTTAATGGCAGTTTCAGTAATTAACCATTGTGACATGGTCTTTCTCGTTCCGAGCAAAGAGAGAAAGGTTTCAGCCTTTTTCGGTACTGAGTTTTGAAATGATTCTGGGTTTGATAATAAAATTTACATTTTTTCATTGCTTTATGATGTTATTCGAACCATTTTTTTTTTAAATCGGAAAGAGTCACATAGGCCTTCTTATTTGTTGAACTGGCGCCAGAGACTGTAAAAGAAGTATTTCGGAACAGTGGGGGAAGGCTTGCCTTTGGGTTGTTCCGACCGTATTGACAAATATTCGTCTATTAGTAATTCACTCCTGGCATATTCTTCATAGAATACTTTTAATTACGAGCTCTTTAGGTGCTAAAAAGCGTACAAAACGAAAAGGTTCAACAAGAAGTGTCTCGAAGATTAAAATTTTAAAACATGGTTGCAGAGCGTACCAGGTTCCGACACCAAGCCCTCAACGTGGAGTTAATATGCGGTAAAAGCGAATTACGCAAATTTCGAAAGGGGTGAAACACCAGGCGAAAGTAATAGATACTTTATTAGAACGAAACGAAGTGCTGAAACATAAAAATCGAGATTATTAATTAATTTTCCTCAACTAACAGTAAAACCAGACAAATCAGGAAGAGAATACTTACTTGTACGTGACGGCGCTAATATATATAATGATGTATGTCCAGAAAACGACGATGAAGATGCAGTTGCATTTATTCGATTTCGTAAAAAGCTTAGGGAAGATATACCTAAATCTTCAGTTCCTTTCAATGGTAAACTTGATTTTTTATATAGGCCAGTCTAGTAACTGTGGACTTCGGCCCGTCACGATTCGCCTTTCGCTATTAAAATCCACACACAAGCCCCTGCCGGGACTCGATCCCGGGACCTTAGAGCCGATGGCCTACCGCCGCAGACCGCTTGGCCGGGCTTTTCAATGGTATATTTGGTAGTGGATGTCAAGAGGAATCTGTGTCTCCGATTCTTCTAGCGATAATCAATCTTCTGCTATACGAATCACCTTCAGATAACTGTAAAGAACGGCAACACAGTCTCACGATTAGCCAACTTATTTCTTTTAACTACTGTGAAACGTCTCGTCAGGAAAATATGTGCGTAATAAGAAAAGTCAAGAATCTCCAGTCCCTGTTTACCTCGCTTTATCAGCAGAGTAACTGTATTTCTTTTAACAGAGTAACCGAAATAACAACAGTTCTTTGCCTTCTTGTGAACCAGTTTGCAGATGATGAGAAAGTACTTTATCCTGCAAATTTGAAACACGATTTGTTTACAGTAAGTGCCTACGAGAACATTCCACAGTCCTTCTAGTGTCACATCTACGGATTTGTTTCATGGTACAGGAATTTCCCTTTTCCAGATTCAATCACAAGAATACACAGGCGTTGACTTACCTGAAAAGTTTGACGTAGTCAAAACGGTAGTTATGCGTAATAAACAACCACAGTACTCAAAATTACCTTCATCACTGTGTGATATTATTCCTAATTCAAATTAGCAACATTGGATAAATGAGCGAGCGCGTCTAGAACATATTAAGTCATCGAAAGAGGTTGTCATTTTGAAAACCTAGATATATCTTGGGCTGCATTTCATGCAAGCAGACAGAACAAAAAATAGACGTGGCAACAATTTCCCTATTACCTCTATTTCATGAGGAATCTACCTCTGTTTCTGGACATACATCATTATATATATTAGCACCGTCACGTACGAGTAAGTATTCTCTTCCTGATTTTGTCTGCTCTTAGTTAAGGAAATTTAATTAATATTCTGTCTCGCAACCATGAAATGCGTACTTTTGGCAACTCGGTCTCAGGAACTCCAAGAAGACCAGCCAATTGCCCTCTGTAATATGAAGTAAGACTTGTCATTTTGAAAACGTAATCGACATTTTCACTCTAAAGTTTTGAATTAATAAACTGAGTCAAATCGCAAACGCTATTGCTTCAACAGTTTTGCTATCTTGTCTTCCTTGACTCTTCGCAGCTCTGCATCGATTATAAAGGTTGGTAAGACAATTTGCATGGTATTTTGCTTCTTTAGCAACAAGGTCTCCGCTGGACAAAAATGCTTGAAGTTCTGCGTCTTTTAGAAAATCTGCATAATACTTTAATTTGTCATTCATGAAAGTTGCAACACAGAAAAGTGGTGCATTCCTGGAGTCTTCTTTCTTGCAGAAAAAAACACGTTCTCACAAACTGTGAAGGAAGGCAGGAGGACGGCCTAAATGTACGCAAATTTCTGACTGATTCACTCTGATGTGTTGAAACTGGGGTGGGGGTGGGGATGAGCAATGTGCTTGAAGAGTGTGGTTCCTCTGCAATACGCTTTCGAGCTAGATCCAACTTTTGCTTGTTAAAGTTCAAATAGCAGGATGTGTGCCACTTTGCATCTTTAAACCTGAGAGTTTCTTCTAAACCACTTCCATCATCCATAATATCTAAGTTTATATGTGGTAGGAGTGCACCAATTGCCTTAAATGCTAATAGATTGGACGTCAACGTGGCATGTCCACGGTTTAAAGACACAGTTTTTTTTTTAGTTTAGTTTTTTGCGTTCGAAAAATTAAATCCCCACTCTTCTGACATAGGCAGCAAAGATCCCAGTTGAAATAAGATTGTGCATCACCTTCCTCTGTACGTTTAATACGCTTTGACCCCATTTTAAATGTAACGGAAGAAACTTACAACCTTACCTGAAACAAATGAAAAAGATGCATTAAGAACAAATAAAAACTGTCAGATTGAAGTTGTAGTAAAGTAAAACACAGCTTTAAATAAGATATTTCGTTTTTAGGTAAATATCGATTTAGGTACAAAATCTCTGTTGAGTTCGTTAATGGGCCTAATCGGACCAAGGGGATGAAAATCGAAGGGGTAGTTGAAAACAACAAAAATCGCTGTAACTGTTTTATTGCGTCAAATATTAGATCTGTATTTTTTCTCTGGTCTGTTTTAAATTTTCTGGTCTGAAAATCTGTTAAATAGGATCTGAGAAGTAGCTTGTATAACAGACAGATAGCCCTTGAAATTATATCAAAATATTTTTAAACACCCTGTATATTTTTTCGATCGGTTTGAATTTCTGAGGTGCAAAACTAGGTATCCTTAGAAGGCTACCCACCAAATTTGGTGTAAATCGGTTGAATAGAGGCTGAGAAAATTGGAAATCAGATAAAGAGTAGCAAAGTTACAGGCATTTTTACCTTTTCCCCGTCATCTTGGAAAGTAGCGTTCTGCATGAAATGCCAGCGTGTCTCCCGATCTTATATAATTTTTAATAGTTTAAAGAATTAGTGTGTCAAGCGGCACCTTCTTATCACCATTTGTAGTTTTTATTTGTGAACCGCCCCTACTAATTCTCCAGTCGCTTCATTCCGTTTTGGCCGGTATATCTTCCGTAAGACCTCATTTTCAAGCACTCACAATTTAAGTGCATCTGCTATTGTCGTGCTTACTCTATCGTGTAACTAATGGTTGCAGAAGTTTAACTATTGTGTACAGTTTTAATTTTAACTTTCTTGACATAATCGTGAGGTCAGGAGCTTCTGATCTGAATAAACATGCTTTGTCCGATCAGATACTAAGCTTCATATTTTTTCCGTGATTTCGTTTTTACTTCTTACATTTGCTCCCAAGTATGTAAACTTATTTATTTTCTTAATGATCATATTCTTAATTGTTATATTATTTCTCTTTCCTCCTTTCTCTGCATTTCGGTTCGTTATCACATATGCGGACCCCAGAAGTCAAGGGGTCTAAGTGCATTTTCAAATAAAAAAAAAGTTGGTGGTAACCTTTTAAATATAACCCGAAAAATATGTGACACAAAATTGTCATATTTTTTTTTACAAATAAACCTTGGACCTTAAGAGGGAGAGGGTGTTGGCTACGGCGGCCTACAAAATAAGCGTCCAATTTAACATGGATTTTTACAAATTTCTAGGTATATCGTAGTTTCATGTAGTTCCTTCGAAAAATTTACTTAATAGCCCCTTCAACATATTTTGTGGAATTAGTTACATGGGCTACTAAAACATCCTTTATGTCTAAAAAAAAATACGCCATGGTGCCTTCAGTTATTTACTTTTACTATGCCATGTATTGTGTTTAATGGGCCATTGAGTCATTTTTTTTAAATAAGCACATAAAACAATGATAGTCATATAAATGTTTGAAATTCATATTAAATTGAATGCTTATTTTGTAGGCTGCAGTAACCAAGTCCCTCTCCCTCTTAATGTGTCCATGCACAAAATATGACATTTTGTTCTCTCAGGTATATTTCGGGTTATATATGAAAGATTACCTCCAAGATATTTTTATTCGAAAATGTAGCTAAAATATTTTGACCTAGACTAATGCGGTTAGACTAGTCAATTTTAATGTAAAAGGGAATTTTCCCAGAAAATCGTGTAAACTTGGTAGAAAATTAAACAAATATGTAGCAACTATAAATTTGTCCATTTTGGTAAAGGTCGACAAATATGGAATATCTAGGTGTAGCATGTTTAATGAACTTTTGAGCCGATAATGTTACGTAATTGGTTCTAAACGCAAGAGTACTTCATTAATAAAGAAATTCAACTGTGAAACGTACTAATCTTGTCACATCTAAGTAACACAAAGTAGTATAACATTTTATAATTGAGGGTCTGCAAATAGCAAAATGTTGTCTGACTCAGATGAGAATTCAGTAGGACCTAATATATTACAAAAATTCCAAACATACATTTCACTTTAATATCCTACACACTCGTCGTGTCCCTATTCTCGGCATGTAGCGCACTCGACCCACTGTTCGCCTTTATGGTCTTCACAAAACCGACCATAACAAAAGACGTAATGTGCAACTTCAGAGTTGTGTGTCTGTTTATTTATGGTGAAATCGTCATCAGATGAACTGCCTTTGACGCTGTAGGACCTTTTTTCACTATCTGAACTTACAGTACTCCTGGTTGTAGACTTCTTGAATGTCCTTTGTTTTCTAGGTCTCCTTCGTGATGATAGAGTTCTCTTCATTCCATGTTTTTGATTAGGCACTCTTGGCGGCTGCAAATTGTTGTGCACTGGTTGATAGTTAAATTCCTGCAGTCTTCAAAGAAATTTGCGGCCACATTTTGGGTATTCCAGTTCGATTGCTACCTGCGTTTTCGATATTTGTTACCCCGTACAGTGGGTCAGAATGTCGAAAACGTGGCCAAAAATTAAAAAGAAAAAGTTTCTAATTAGGAGTTTTGAACTAGTAGGTTGGCTATAGTAATGTTGGGACTAATAAATTCCGCTCATAAAAACGGTCTAGCATTTCTTGTGACGGTTGTATTTCAGGTTAAACGTAGCACTCATGTGTGAGCCACTCATCAGGCAAGTCGGACGGAACCCCCAAAATTCACTTTTTTGTGAATTCTGCCGTATTTTTGGCAGAATTTTAGGCATTTTACGTAAATTTTACACCCAGACACACCTCGGTACATGGTAGAAGTGTCTTCCTTCTACCATGACCTCGGTACGCCCCGAAATTAATTTCTCTCTTCAAGGGTTCGACGCATAGCTTAGAAACAGGCCGGTGATGTCGGGATATACTGTCCTATTTTATTTGAATCACAAGTTTGTTCTATTCCAGCTTAAC
This sequence comes from Lepisma saccharinum, assembly GCA_022664845.1. Classification (NCBI taxonomy): domain Eukaryota; kingdom Metazoa; phylum Arthropoda; class Insecta; order Zygentoma; family Lepismatidae; genus Lepisma; species Lepisma saccharinum. The sequence goes on from JAGDQP010016788.1 coordinate 17,349, forward strand.
GTTTGCAACTGATACCTTTACATTATTTTCTGTGTCGTATTAATGTTTATTAATATATTTTTTAATAAATAATTGGAAAGGTAATAAAGTTAGTTTTTGCAGTTAGTTAAAAACATAAATACGCTACGCGAACGTTTTTTCAATACCTTTTTATACATATAATTAATCCCCTGTGAGTCTGCATGTAAATGTATGTATAATGTATAATAGTAGAAGCTGACGAGGTCCCAGGCCACGCTTCGGATGACGATACAGAAGACGATAGCGATGATGAAAATGATTTGGATGGAGATTCGGGTGAAGATTTCGGCAATGATTCGGTTGAAAGTGAAATTTGTTCGGGTTTCTTTTCTATGCTATTTGTATTTTTAAATTTTTTTTTTAGATACATAATAAAGCCATTTTGAATTTTCCAATTTTGATGTCAAATTCGTAATTAGTACAGTCAAAATCCCACCGATTTTAGTTCAGTTAATCCTATTTTTTTATTTGGTCCGCTATTTTGATTTTTTCTGTTTTGATGTCAAATTCGTAATTAGCACAGTCAAAAACTCTTATATACCGATTTTTGTCTACATTGACCGAGATTTTGAATTGTGGCCAGGCTTTCAACATTCTGACCCACTGTGCCCTGCCATGTTCGGTTTCACATGCACACAACGGCTGTCATCCTTCCACAAACAAGTAAATACTTCCACATTTGGAAACCTTAAGATTGATAGATTTCAACAAAATAATAACACAATAATTGTTTAAAAATAGGGCTTAAATAACCGCGACTAATATATATATATATATATATATATATACCTTGCAAAATTTCTGAAATGATAGAAAAAAAAGTGTTATTTGCTATGCACCAAATAACACGTTCAGCTAACATTAAAGCATCTTCACAACTAATGGTCCTCTGCCGGGAAATAGTTTATCAGATTCCTGATAGTTGGCGACACACACCAAAAGAGGTACTACAATATTCAATATTTATCCCATGTTCCATATTTTGTCTCCTTTACTCTACTAAATCTACACGTAAGGCAGAAAAATGCTTTTGCTTGGGTACTAATTTCTCCGTCAGGGCGAATCAGGTTTAGAAATATCCCTTTTATTCTGTAACGAATTACTTAATGTCTGTTAGTGGTTCTCGGTCTTAAAAAGAAATTTTCTGTCGTACTTAACTATCATTACTCCCACTTTCAAAACAACAATTTTAGATTTGGATAAAGATTTTTAAATCTGTCAAATGGGGTAAGCGATCTATGTTTTAACACGGTTTTCTTCTGGAAAACACAATAGTGTACATCCAATCTGAAGTGTTTTGAAGATTGTTCTTATACCTGTGACAAAAAGCATTGGGAATCAACTTCAGTCACTTTTAAATGCTTTAACTGAGCAGAAATAGCACTGTCGTACAGGGATTCTGCCTGGGTTTTTAGTTGGGTGGGGATTGTAAAGCCAAAATTGGGAGGGTGTAGCGGAGATTTGCACGGTTTCTATCAATTTTTGGCTGTAAAAATTTCAATGTTGGGAGGTATACTGATGAATTTAGGGGGTGACACCCCTATAGGGGAATGGTCTGGCACAATCACTGCTGTCGTATTTACATGAAGAAAACCACGTTAGAACATTTCACACGATCCATTTCAGGTTTTAAAATCTTGACTCAAGTATATGATATGCAGTCTTACGGCGGCAATTTTGACAGATGAGTGCGTAAAAAAAAAAGAATAAATAAATAAAAATAAAAATAAGAAAATTCATTTAAAGTAAACTGAAATATGGAGTTTCATAATTTACATATAAATAGCGTATCTTAAATTCCTCCTTTATTGACCATAAGATAAAATTAAATTCATGGTTGATGGTTTATGCCAGTCCCGACCTCATTGACATTTTTACATTCTTCTCTTTAGTTCGTGGTGTCATCAAATCTTGCAACGTTAATTTAACTCATTTCCCGACGTCATAGTAAGATGAAATTTTGTACAGCGACGTAAGTCGGGTGACAATACAATATTCCGTT
>JAGDQP010016788.1:19771-39882 GCA_022664845.1 Lepisma saccharinum
GTTGCTGGTTGCCGAACACTTTAGGATTTGGTTCACAAAACAGCTTGATAAAAAAATAATAATAAAGATTTCTAAAGACATTTTTTTCTTAAACAATTTGTACTAAAAAGCAAAAAATAATTTTCTTTATGCATGAGTAAAAAGAAAAGCATGGGGGCGCTCTCATATACAGTCATTTTATAAATTCTTACATTGGCTCGCCCAATGCTTTTCTTTTTAGTCATACATAAACTTTTTTTTTTACTGTTTAGTACGAATTGTTTAAGAAAAGTATGTCCTGAAAAATATTTTTTTATTATTTTTTATTCATGTGATTAGATAGCGTCATATCTGCAAATAATAGAAAATGAGTGTAGAAACTTTCAGAGGTTTATGTGCAAACTACCTTCGTCTGTAAAGTTCTAAATAGCGATTCAAGTCAGATAGACAGGTCTAGGTGGAATTAGTAATAGCGATGCCACGACAGGCTCCAGAGAAGATAACAAAAGTACACAACGTGATGCGATACAATATTGTGGCCTTCATGTCCGCCGGTCGTGTTGTTTTGGATAAAAAACGATGATAAGAGCGGCAAAAGGGTGGTGAAAAGCGCGGCAAATTTTAACTTTGCCCCCATAGGAAAATTTCTAGATCCGGCACGGATCAGTAGTTGCCTGTTAATTAGGTGAATGAAACCCATATATTTCCACAAATACATATCACACCATTTATAAAGACTTGAATTGCGTTGCATAGAAAGACTATTTTTTTTTTCTACAGCATTAAACTGCAGTATGGCCTAGCATTTGTTATTGCCTAGCAATTATCCTACACTGTTTGTTATCGCCTAGCAAGGTTTATAAACACAAATATATTGAAATGCAATGACCAGAATATACAAACGTAAACAATTCATATTAAGAGTGTATTTCATGTTGGTATCGCAAGTAGTTGTTCGGAGTCTCATTCAATTTTAATGCTGTTACCGCTTATAAAATTCATTTTATCTTTATCAATTTTAATAAATTGCCTTTAAGCTAATTTGTCCGTAATTACTCCGTAACTATTATGGTAACGTTAGTACTGTCTTTTCAATGTGTTTATTTAAAAGCTTGTGGCATGAAAAAGTCGTAAATCTGGTTTATCCGGAACAGGTCTGGTCTCATCAATTTCGAATAAACGAGGTTTTAGTGTACTGATGTATATTTCAAGCAGGGCAGACGGCAAAACTTGTCCATTTGTTTCGTCCGACAATCGCGACATTTTGTTGATTCGCACTTAGGAAACCTTTACGCCTCAAGTTTTACCCTTAGGTTTTCGTGTCTGTAACCTTGCAGAGCTTAAGTTTTTAAGTTCAGGGAACTGTGTGCAAAATTTTATGAACAATAGAGAGAATCGAGTGAGGACCATCCTCAAAACTGGTCCACTTGATAAGGAAATTATTCTGTCCATCACTACTTTCTTTCTCCCTTTCTCTTTATATGTACTTCGATGTCTGATATTTCTTATGAAACAAGAAACTGATCTTAGCTGTAGGAATTTTATTACTAGTTCTGTTGGCGATGTTTTATTTGTACTTTCTTCTCGTTTGTCTTAAATCAAGGTCACGTTAAGCCTATTGGGATCATGTGTTCTACTTAATAATTGCCCTTCAGAAGAAATGCAACTGTTATTTTAACACGGATATCCTCGGGCTTTACATTATAGCTCATAAGAAATATCCAGCTGGACTAAAAAGGGGAAGATTCCATCAACATCAATGGATGTATTTTTTGTAGACATATTTATTTTTAAAAAAAAACAATGATAATGTTAACCCCATTCGTACTATAACACACAAAACTTGTTTAAACGAATGAGCGTCATAACGTCACAGACCTTCGTGGGTTTATACCAGTGTTTTTCAACCTTTTAGCACTCACGGACCGGCAAACTATAGGGAAAAACTTTCAAGGACCGGGAAGATGGACAGGGAACTTTCGAGGACTCGGGCAAGGCCTAGTTTGTAGGTACCATCCCGGCATTTACCTGGTGTGACTACGTCCTACTAATAGACATCGTTATTATTACTAGAGTCGGTTAATATTTCGAACGTATTTGAGATTTCGAGTTGGTAATCTGCTTTTATGTTCAGATTTTTTTAAACGTTTAACTTCGAATTTCAGTTGTTTTGATCCTTTGATTTTCCTATTCGCAGTGCACAATTTTTCCCTCACACTTGTGATTACTAACTGATAGTCGGTGTCATCTTTCGCTCCTTTGTAAGCCTTGACGTCCATTATGTTGGTATGTAGAGAAAATAGAGAGTTAAATAATATTATATAAGTTATGCGTAACCAAAGTCTTAATCAACCAACTAGATTCACTCTCCTATATCATCCCCAATATCTCTCGTTCCCTCAGTACTTGCTACGTGTATATTTTTTTCTACTAAACTGATTTTTCCATGGGGTGTTCTATTTATTGGGGACGGGGGATGGTTGGGATTTCTCCTCTCTGTACATAATCTCGGGTTTTGTTGTCCGAAATATTTCTCCAGTTTGGGATATGAACTAACGTAGAACACAGCGTTCCTCGTGTCTGATAAATTTTTCTTCCTTTTCTGGAAATTACAGAAATCGAACATTGGCTAGAGACCAACCGTGCCGCTTCTCCGAGAATTGTCCTGTTTCTGACACTGTTGAGTCCAGTGCCCTGGGTTAACCATCCCCGGAACACACAAAATTCCAGTATTCTTCAAAGTATGCGAAAGAAGCGAGATTGTAATTTACGTTTGTGTAATATTGTGGTAAAACATATTAGCATAGTTCTATAGTTAAACGTTTTATAAATATGATTTTTTTTAAAATAGGAATTATAAATACAAAGAAAAGAATCATGTTTAAATGTCTTATTAAGGATAAGGCTTATCTTAGTTACTCGTAAAATAAGTAAATAGAAAAGAGCATAATGTGTATTTGTCGTTATTATGTACAATAATATTTAATTTGCTTAAATACTAATATTCAATAGCAAATGCTAACGTATAGAAAGTAATTATTTTGCAACTCGAATACATAATCTGAAGTATAGATGTAGAAGTATGTGAGTAATAAAAAAAAGGATGTTTGAAAGAAAGAAATTTATGAGATAATATTGGATATTAACAAAGAGAAAAATATTCGTTTTTCCTAAAATCTGTTTAATTAATTTTGCTGTAAATATTACAGAATAAATTCTAAAACTCATTCGTGTATGAAACAAGTGAGAAGGAGTCCAGTCGGGGCACTGAGCATATAATCTACTGTCAGAGTTCAGCATCCTATTTATATGATCAATGTTCCGTTAGAAAAATTGCCGTGAGACCTTTTCAACGACAGCTCAACCACCTTCGTAGCCCTAGTAATTCCAAGGATATAAATTACCCCTATCTCTGGTACCGCCCTTGCAATGTGTATCGTCTATACGGTATGAGCTAGTACGCTGAGACCTATCCGACGACACCTCAACCATCATCCTAGCCCTAGTAGTTCCTTAATTGTCGACAGACGGACAGAGTGGGCGCATAAGTATTCACAGCAGCACTTTCTGCTGAAGCCTAAAATGAAAGATATGATTGCCAGATTTTATGTTTATATTCAAATAAAAGATGTTATTTATGTCTTTAATATTTAAAAAAAAATTGTTATGATGAAAGCTTTTCCATTCTTATAATTAAATAATACAGTAAAGTTTTTTCTGCAGATAACACAATATTCAATACAAATATTTGAGTAGTCCATACACAAGCACCGGTAGTGACATTTCTGAATTTTAAAAAAAAGTTGGAGATGTAATCTTTTATATATAACTCGAAATATATGTGTGGCACAAACTGTTATATTTTGCACAAAGAAACCTTGGGCCTTAGTGTGTTCATGTACAAAATATTGTATAACAATTTTGTATCAGATATATTTTGGGTTATGTATAAAAAAAAATACCTCGAACATTTTTTAAAAATATTCGTCAATGTCACTGGCTTCTGTAGTAGACATTTTTAAGTATTCTTTCTTCTCAAGCTTTCAGATTTTATATTCATTCTTTTCTGTATAGAAATATAAACGTAAAGCTATTCCTTTCAGGATTTCTTTTTTTATTATTATTATTTCCTCGTATTTTAACGTGTACTTTGAAATCATGTTGTAAATTGCACTGTGGTTGATATGTGGGTAAAAGTCGCTTCTAAATAATTATAGTTATTTTATCTATCTGACCTTCCATTCATAATTTTCACTTTTTCTTAATAAGAATCAAGTTGTGGTAGGCCTCTGGCATCCTGCCAGCTCAACAGCATTATTGTATAAGTTAATAACATTAAGTGTTTGATTACCTCCCGAAAAGCCACAAGCTAAATGTGCGTGTGGCCAGAAATAGCAAAGTAAAACAAGTAATGAGATTGGTATGGAAAGAAACAAAGAAAGAAAAAAAAAGAAAAGAAATAAGCAAAGAAAAGAAGAATGAAAAGTTGAAGAAAACAGAAAGTAGGATGAAAAGAAGAAGAAATAGGAAGTTAGAGAATGAAAAGAAGAAAGTGGGATAAAAAGGATAAAATAAAACATAAGAAAGTTGAAATAAATAAAGATTGAAGAAAGATAGAAAGAAGATATGAAAAAATTAAGGAAGGAAGATAAAATATAGAAGAAACAAAGAAAGAAAGTAAAATGACAATGAAAGGAAGAAAGAGAAAAAGGGTGAAAAAGACATAATGATGAAGAATTATAGAAAGATTAAATAAATGGATAAAGAAGGAAGGAAATAGAAAATAAATCAATCAATCAACTAAGGTAAAAGAGAGAAGAAAAGATGAAATATAAAATTACATAAAATATTAAATAAAGATGAAAAACGAAAGAGAAAAATAAAGTGCAGAAAGAGGGAATGAACACAGGATGAAAGATAGAAAGGCAGAATAGATCAACGAACTAGGATTAAAGATGAAAAAGACAAATAGTAGAATGAGGGAAAAGGAAGAAAACAGACAATAAAAGCGGAGAAAGAAAATAGGAAAGTAAGAATGAAATTTACGAAAAGATGTAAGAAAACCAGTAGACAAAAAGGTACGAATAAAGAAGATATAAAGGAAGATTAAATAGGGACAAAGGGAAGAAATATATCGAAGAAGGAAAGACAGAAGACTGCTGAAAGAATTAAAGGGGAGATAAAGAGAGAAAGAAAAACATAAACCAGACGTTCGGAAATTGCCATAATGTAGAATGTCCACATTCAACCTTTCTATTGTACGGATCTAGCCACTGTAGGCCACAACAACAGAAAGTTTACTTGCCATATGACGTGCAACTACAGGAATGCACGAATTAAGAGAGAAATTTAAGAACGGGCCGCACAGCGATAACAAGCGTTAAACACTGAGTTAGAGCTTAAAATTTGGTCCATATTTGATAGACTGGTAGTGGACGACCAAGATTCACTGTCCCTTCCACTCCCTGGCTTCATATCTTCATTAAATTTTTAATGGCATCGATCAGTCCATATCGCTTTTAGATAGAGATCAATGATTCACCCTTACAGAGTAGAAGCACTTGCAAAGGAGGCATTCCTCATCATTGACTCGCCGCGATATTTTATTTTAATACATTTGATTAGAAATCTATGAGTGGGTCTCACTAATCTCCGTTAATACATATGGCTGAAGTTGTTTTAGTAAATCCTATTTCCATCAGCCTGACCCAAAGATGTCAAAAATTCGTAAATAAATTCAAATTCCTATTTCCATTTTATATTGTTATTTTGAATTTTCTTACTATGAATGCAACCGTAAATATGTATACACATTAGAATGTGCCGGTTGCTCCCACTTTCACGTATAATAGTGTAATAGGACGTCATGTTTGCTTCAGGTAATCAAAAGTGAGTCTTCGTTGCAGACGGGAACATTGCATTCTAATAATTTTCAAAAATAAAAAATAATATATATATATATATGAACTACAATGTATTAATGAACAATGTATGCATGCATTTCGATTAATAAATAAAGTGAACAATGGATTGTTTCTCACCCTATGGTAATTAAGTTTATGGCCTATAAAATCAATTTCGATGCAATATATTGGAGATGGGCTAAGGTAAACTCTGGTCATGCAGATATCGCTCCTTGAAACTGAGTTTTATTTAAGACCTTTTGACATCCTTGACTCAGACCGGGATGAGCTAGCTAGAGGATGAGGAAGGAAGGTTTCTTAAGGTACCATCACGGCATTAGCCTGGTGAAACTAAAAAAAACCTCTGGAAAAACTGTTACAATAATCTGCGGTGGGGTTCGAACTCACGTTCCTACCCATTGCCGCTCCGCAGTCCTCGACGTTACCGTCTGGACCACCAGATCTAGGTACATATCGCTGCTGGAGTGCTGGTTAACGATAGATTTTTTAATGGGAAAGTCTACAGTTTTTATATCAGGGATACTCAATAAAACTCTACCCCAAGTTCCATTAAAATATTAGTGTTCAAACTAACGTCCTGCGTTCGGATCCCATCTGTGTCCGGCCCAGCTAGACACCATTTGGCTCGATTCTAGTTCAATCAAAAGTCGAACCAGGCTGACCGGAAAAGTAGGTGATTGGCTTAGGTACCCACTTTTCTGGCCTGATCAGGTCGAAACGATCGATCTGGACCGGGACGGATCGAACCGGACGATGTTAATCTAAAATAGGGTTGAGCCCGGTCCAAATGCAGGGCTCTGTTAACCCCCAATAGGTCCAATACCTCAAAAGGGGCATACAAATATGTACCGTACATGTTGTTCGATAAACTTGTTTTGGTTTTTGTTTCTTGATGAACACTTTCCAAAAATGTCTACTTTGTTTAAGAGATAGTCAGTGCGTGATATTCTGTCATATAACTTTCCAATTTTCTTTTGTCAATTCAGGACTTCACAATGGTAGCCATTCCACACGCACTTTCTTCAGTAATGTGTAAAACCTTAAAACGCAATAGTCTCTGCGTGCGTATGTATGTGTGATGATAGTGCGTGAAACAGAGAGAGTTTTGTGGTTATTATTGCGGAAGCTGCGCTCAGAATATAGCTTCAGACTCTGATAAAAAAAAGATATATAATGTTTAAGGAATTGTGAAATTGTTATGAAAGGATTTAAAATGAGAGCGACAAATGTCTTCCTATATATTTTCACACGTTGGGAAATTTCCATTTAATTTTAAATGTTTTATGCTAAAGATGTATGACACATAAGACATCCAGTCATTATTAATTTTAATGTACTATTTGTGAGTTTTCTATAGGGAATTTTAAAACATGCTGCTAATTCAGGAGATGACACATAGAAAAGTGTACAGAGCGGCAATGGCTCAGTGGTAGAGCATTCGGGAAGTCCTAGGATCGATCCAACGCTGGATCCAACACAAAGTTTATGGAAATAAAAGAACAGTCCTTTTATATTTGATTAAGACATTAATTATTTAATGTCATACTCTTCCGCATTCAACGCACTTATTTCTGATTCAATAATCTTAAAAGGGGACGCTCAAATTTTTAAAGCGCAAGCTAATTTCCAGACACATTCGGTTTTAATTTTAACTTAAAGATCTTCCTTCAGAACCTTCTTGGGAAAGTGTCATCCAAAACATTGCGCGGCAGGTGACCGTCTGAAACGTAATTTTAACGTTGTATGTGTACCGAAATGTCCGCATCTTTAACGCTTTATTCGACGTTGAACAATGGTTCAGAAACCGGTTAAAATCAACGTCTAGAATAAACGTAGTATTCATCGTCAAGAAGCGGACGATGAAAACACGTATTTTCGAAATATATTTTTAACATTGTATTCAACGGTTTAGTCGGCGTTTAATATTGGTTGAAAAGAGATTCAAATGAACATTTAGAATGAACGTTAGATTCCATGTCAGAAATGGACGATGAAACAAGAAGTATTCTCGAAACGTTAATGAGTCGTTTAATGAAGGATGAAATATAGCTGAAAAGGTCAATGAAAATGCCATTACAACAAACACTAATAAACGTTTCTAAAAATGTGGTCATCTAAACAATCATGTACCTACCGGTGAAATTTCCATTCTAAAAACTGTGAAAATACTTCGCACGTTTCAAAAAGACTATAGCTGCACTATTAAATTTGTATTTCTCGTAATATGTCGCCTTAGAAAAACGCATATAAAGCGAAATCTATGTTATAGTTGAAAAGGAAAGTTTAAAACATATAACATTAACGCCCTATCATTGAAATTAAATGTTTGTTGCAATATAGTTTAAAATCCAATGTGTTTTCAACATGCAAATGAGAACATTAGAAACGTAGTTAATTTTATGGTATTCTCTTTTAAGTAAATTGTTATGCAGTTAACTTGGAAAGACACATATGAAGCGTTATCTACGGTATAGTTCAATATAATAGTTAAAAACACGTCACATTAACCTCCTATCAAGGAGATCAAATTTTCGTTGGAATATAGATTGAAATTCAACGTGCTCTCAACATGTATAAGAGAACACAAAATAATAGTAATTGTATTCAATTAACTTTTAATTACAAACTTTATCCCATTAAATTAGAAAGAATTACATGAAACTAAATCTATACCATAGTTGAAAATAACAGTTGAATCCACGTCGTATTAACATCTTATCAACATTGTGAAGTCTCTGTTGAAACAGTTTAAAATTAAACGTACTTTTTTTTAACAAATAATGGGTAAGCAACGAAATAATAATAATAATAAAATGTAACGTTCAAAACACTTGACTAAAGTCTGTGATCTATTTAATGTGTGCCTAATTTGCTTATTATTATTGTTTGCCCAATGTATGCAGTTTTGCTAAATTTCTTTCTTTGTACGTGGAAGCATGTCGGTTCTTGATCGTGATCTCACCATAATATGTTTCTCTGTACGAAAGTTTACGTTCCTCGGCAACGTGTTGTACTGATTACTACGAGTTTTATTATCCGATCGAAATGAAAGTAATACAAGAATAATTTTGTATACAGATGCAAACGGAACATTTATAAGCAGCTCAAAGCATATGCTTTTTTTCTAATTAAAAGAAGTCCTTTGATGGATATAATTAGAAATGGGAATATTCTGTTCCTTCAGGTAAGATAATATTAAACTTAGGTAATTCTCCTATTTCCTCCTTCAAACAAATTTCTGATTAATAAGAATATTATACACGTATAAATAATGGGGTAACGATTTCAAACTTATGTCAATAAGCACGTAAGCAGCTGAGTTTTTCGTCACAGACAGACCAATGAGAATCAAGAATATTGAATGCAACAAAACATCAGGTTAGTTTCTTAGTCAAGGTCTCTTATCAAACGTTTCTGTATGCTTTTATTATGGAGGGGGGAGATAGAAGCATCTCACAGTTTGATCAATAGTAAAGAAAAGATATGTTGTAATTAATACTATGCAAAAATATGTATGCAAATGATGGTCGTAATTACGAAGCTATAGAAACACTTACACTGAATCGTCAAAGTGACGTAGTATCTCGACACTGATGACGTAACATGTATCGGCTTAGTAATAATTACTATCGAAGTTAAACCTATTGAAACAGTATTTATTATTAAAGAGTGTGAAGCATAAATGGCAGATTCCCTAATAACAATTTCGTTTTCAAGTAATGCATTGGACAACTAAGCTACCTTCTTCAGTCATACATCCTCAAATATGTTTATTGACAACAACCTTGATTTGTTAAAATAACACGTCATTATTTGTATATATATTACGCGATTTGCCACGTTGTGTTTGATTTGGGTGCTTGTAAGCACCTTTCAACATATAATTATCATTTTAAAATAGCGTGTATGTACGACTGAAATACGAGGGTCAAACAAAGTTAAAGATTACTATTTTTGGTACCTTTCTTGATGAATGTCAAGACTATCGACGTAACTTTATCCTAATAAACACTCACACTTCGTACAATTTAAATTTGTTTCATCTTGTCGACGGCAACTCAGTTCCACGAGAATGAATCCATTTTGGCAGTTACACAACGACTCGCACATTACAATTCGTACATTCTCATCTTCAATTCTCAACAGAATTTCTTGCTACCTAACTCTTTTCTCAAGTATAGTCGTAACAGGAATATCGACGATTCTATTAAATTGGATTCCAGGATGAATTCCGGTTTCAAAACTCGATTCCTTTGACCAGGATGTCGTATGGATTTAAATACTAACATATCTATTTGTAATTTGTTTCCATACTATTACTTGCTTGCGGATCATAGTGACGATGTATTCGTCGATAATTTTCAACTAGTTTTACTCGTTTACCGTTCAAAGACTTAACATTAGTTCACTACCTCCCTTTGGTTCATGTTCTGATCAGCGCAACGGACAGTTACAAAACTGCAACTTCAGTTATTAACAAATAGTTGCGGTTGGTAATTACCCTAACTCTAAGCGTATTTACTAACTTTTCTCAGCCTGTCGAACTAAATAGCTGATGTTTTAAAATTACTCCTACTTGATTCATCCTAATAACATACTTGGTTCAATGAGAAATAAGTTTCTATAACTTCTATATCTCTCTTAATGTTTCACTATAATTGGGTTTAATTTCTTCTTTCTCTTCTTTTATAGGTTAACAGAAAACTCAAACGAGAATTCTTGAAGGACGTTATTGAAAACAACATGACTGGAAATATCAACTGAAGTACTGAAGGAAGTTCTAAGTGATAGCACGTGGTAAAAAAACAAAATGGTTACTTGGAAGTGGTGGCTGCTAATATTTGTTCTTCTTCCATATTCATTACATGGACTCGGGTTCTTCTCTTCCACTTTATTTGACTATTTGCGAGATGCATTTAAAGGGACTCTTCAAGCGTTCGAAGGACGAGTCACAAGCGTTAGAAGTGTGGATGAAGAGTATGACTTCATAGTAGTTGGTGGAGGATCAGCAGGGGCAGTAGTTGCCAACAGACTTAGTGAAGTTCCGAGCTGGAAAGTTCTATTAATTGAAGCTGGAGGGTTTGACAATATATTTTCAGATGTTCCAGTCTTATCGGCGTACATCGATCATGTTCCAGAACTGAACTGGAATTATAGAGCTGAGTATTCACCTAATTTTTGCAGAGGATTAGTGGAAGGACGCTGTGTATGGCCCCGTGGAAAAGTTCTTGGAGGTACAAGTGTAATAAATTACATGATATATACCAGAGGTAATCGTCGTGACTACGATGCTTGGGAAGCAATGGGCAATCCGGGTTGGGGTTTCAGAGACGTCCTCTCATACTTCAAAAAATCGGAAGACCAAAGAAATCCATATTTGCTTCATTCCAACTATCATTCAGGGGGAGGATATCAAACAGTGGACGAACCAAGGTTCAGAACACCTTTAGGTTTAGCTTTTCTTGAAGCTGCTGAAGAACTAGGGTTTCAAATACGTGATGTGAATGGAAAACGTCAAGAAGGCTTCCATTTCATCCAAGGTACAGTGCGTGACGGGAAAAGGTGTAGCACTGAGAAAGCGTTTCTCAGACCAATCAGAGACAGAAAAAATCTTCACGTTACTTTGAATTCACAAGTCACTAAAGTACTAATTGATTATTCAACAAGAACAGCTGTTGGGGTGGAATTTTACAGAAATAAGAAATATCAACAGGTTCGAGCGAGAAATGAAGTTATTCTTTCAGCTGGAGCTTTAAATTCACCTCAACTTCTCATGTTATCGGGAATCGGTCCGGAGGATCATTTAAGAGAACTGGGTATCCCAGTTCTGCAACATTTACCAAAAATTGGTCAAAATTTACAAGACCACATTGGAATTGGTGGTATCACTTTTCTAGTCAATCAAAGCGTAGGACTAATAGAGTCTCGGGTTACTAATGTTCAGAATGTTGTCGCATATCTTGCAAGAGGGGAAGGTCAGTTTACATCCTTAGGTGGGGCTGAATCACTTGCCTTTGTGAGGACTAAATATTCGGATGGTTTCCCCGATCTTGAGCTTATTTTCGCTGCTGGATCGACAAATGCTGACAATGGTGGAATCAAGGACTCTCACGGTATAAGTGATCAACTTTATGAGGCCGTATTTAGACCCATTAAGGATAAAGATAGTTGGACGGTATTTCCCACGATACTTCAACCGTACAGTAAAGGATTTCTGAAGCTCAGATCCAGAAATCCTTTCGAAGCGCCGTTGTTTTACCCTAACTATTTATCAGACCGAAGAGACGTAGCTGTAGCAATCGAAGGGTTAAAACTTACTCTGCAAATGAGCGAAACACATGCTTTTAGAAAATACGGAAGTCAACTTTATACAGTACCTCTTCCTGGGTGTGAGGAGTATCCACTTAGTACTGATGCATATTGGGAATGCCACCTTCGTACTTACACAATGCTTTTCCATCATCAGTCAGGAACATGTAAGATGGGCCCACCATCAGATGCCGATGCCGTTGTCGACCCTCGCCTCCGTGTGTATGGGGTTAGTGGATTAAGAGTTATTGATGTTTCGATCGCGCCCAGAATTCCTCGATCTCACACAAATGCAGTGGCTATGATGATAGCAGAAAAAGGATGTGACATGATCAAAGAAGATTGGGAAGTTGGGAAAAAAAGAGTGAGTGATTTTGGTAGGAAACATATGCGGGTCGGAGAACTTGTATCGCACATTATCGACGAGAATTGGGATTCAGGATTACCCGATGAGTTTTTGTATTCATGGTGAAATACTTCCATCCAATTCCGGTTTGACAAATGAAATTAAGTCGTTATTCGCATAGACAAAACAATAATGGCTATTCAAAGCGAGTGCGTGAACATTTCCTTATCGTGTATCACGATATGGAATAGAGTGGTTGCAAGTACTGATAATATTACTTTATGTTCTACGTTGATTATGTGCTTTTGCCGTGGCATATTATCTTTAGTGTGCATCGCTCTTAATTGAGGCGTCCCAGTGAGAGAAGGAACTTAGCCACTAAGTCAATAAAGTGGAGGTTACTATTTCTTTGTATTCGTTTCACATCTGTCTGCAAACTGATGAACGCTGTTTCCTGTCGGATGAATCATTGATCCTCCGTGGTTCATCCATCAACAAAAAAGTGATCATCAGATTGTAGACAGATGTTAGACGAAGGCAAGTAAATATTATTCACGCCTTGATTGGCTTGGTGACTTAGCTCTTTCCCTCTCACCTTTGACTATAGTGTTGTAATAGTCAGTTCATGAAGATTTTTTGTCTTTCGTTTGCACTAGTTGAACTTTCCACATTCATAACTGTGGCGTTTCTCTTACACTTGAAGAGTGCAGGTGTGTCTCTACGTGATTGTTGTCTACATTTGAAGACTTGAAGTACGTAAGAATGTAAGAACCGTTTTACAAGCTACGAGAAAATATATTCATTTATTTTCCATATAGAGAAACAAATTTTTCAGTCTATGGACACCCGATAGAATGTCTAAAGTTGTGCGGATTTTGGTTGTTACAGAGCTAACTGTATTTTTTCTGTATATCAAAATACGTGGCAGTGTACCTGCCAAATCATTCAGTACTATCGACACAGTATCTGTTTACAGGTCTACGACCATTTTTATACCCTCGCTAACTCAGTCCAAAATAAAGCAAAGAGTTTTTAAGATTTTGTACAGGTTATGGTCTAAGTAGTTTTCTATTATTGCTCTAAAAGTGTGCAGGTTCATTCTTGTGAAATAGCAACAAAACCTTTAATTTTGTCATGTAATAATGCAGGTCAAATGACACATATCTTGAAAGGTCTATCGATTATACCTTTGCGTATTTTTTATTACGTTGTAATTTCAGTAAACATTTTGTGATAAATAGCTTTAGGAGTTGTCGCATACTGTAAGCTATGTTCACCATTGTGAGATAACTTTGCCATCGACAGAAATAAGTAAAATCTAACGAAAAACGTAACTGAAAAAGGACCAAGTTCGATTCCGAAGAATATTCGAACTGATTCTGACTTATTCAAACTTGGCTAGTCCTTGCTGAATGAAAATATAGAATATAGGACTATTAACATTCAGTAAATAGTGTGTTTTCTTATCGAGAGGGAAGGACTGGCCAAGTTTGAATAAGTCAGCACCAGTTCAAATATTATTTTATAACTTATACTACTAGAGTAACAATGTGGACCTCAGACGAAATTTAGATATTCCGCGTCGATATTCCCTTCATTGGCCAAGCGTGTTAGTATATAAGAACGTGACCCTTTTTACAGTTATTATTATTTTTTATTTTTTGGTGAAAGAAGTTAAACAAGTGAAATGAATTCTTATGTGTATCGTGTGATGTTTTTCATCTTGAAGAAACTTTTGCTTGCTTACGTAATGGCATATGCTACAAAATGGTCACCTCAGGAATTCACAGCAGATGTTAGGTCAACATATGTCACCAAAGCTGGAGGGAAATTCATGCGTTTTTTATGTGTTAAAAGTGACCTTTATTGTTTTTGTATCGCGTACAATTAAAAACAGTCGTCATCTGGTCGGAAATATAACCCGGGCCCCGCCTCTGACGCTTCATCAAATAGGCCATACCGACAGCTGGGAACGGATGGCTTCTCAGTGTCCTTTTATGTATCACGTAGTTTAACAGTTGGTTAAGAGATAGGTGTAACTACCGTTATGAATTCCTGAAGCGATTGGTACTACATACGTATTTTCATTTAGAAGTTGCAGAAAGTGATATTTTACATATGAAACGATGTAGTGAATGTGAGAATTATTGAAGATGAATCTATGTAGCTTCAAAACGACGTTAAGTGGAAAGAATTTAAATATAAAGAGAGAACAAAAAATAAGTATATCAAACATTCACTTAGAAAGAATTTAAGTTTTCTGTTCAGACATTAGGGGAAAGTTTGACTAAACGGGATGATATAATTTTACGTGGCTATAGTATGCATAGTAAGTAACTAACCAGAATGTTTTTTGGCTCCAAAGAAACTTTCATTCATCCTTCTATTACACAGGAATATAGTTAAATATTTCAGTGCTATATTCGTTTCTCCAGGATTTGCTATATTCGTTTTGCATTTATCAAAAAAGCCAATTTCCACCATTTTGTCCAACATCAGTTTTAAGATTTCAAGATGACTCTGATCAGCCACTTGCACTAGATCAAATAAACTACCACTATATTACACTTAATAACTGTAAATTAAGATGAGATACTTATACCTTGGGTCCAGTCACAAACGAACATCAAACTTGATGTTAAAATAATTGGAAGCGTAGAAAAATCCTAATTTTCTGTAAACAAACTCCACTGGAAGGCACGCTATTCATGAAATTACCACCCCAACTGATGAAACTGTCTCTGTGGTGCATCCAGTAAGTAATTTACCTCTCACCTGGTTGATGGCAATAACAGGCTGAGCTGTGGGGCACACCTTCCCGTTCTACCTGACCTTTCCGTTTTGTCAAACTTTCCCCTACTTCAGTTGAAGAATGTTTTTTTCTTCTCCACGTAAAAATTAAGGGAAATGAACAATCAAAGTCTATTTTTGAAAGGAGTGAGAAAATACACATTTTAGAGTGTAAGAACGTGAATTTAAATTTATTTTTGGCCCTCTAGTACATTATCTGCCTACGTCAAAGTGTCTAAAGGCCAAAAAGAAATTGAAATGCAAGTAATTACACCTTAAAAGGTGTGTTTTCTCAAAACTTTCAAAAAATGGACTTTCATTGTTCTTTCCCTGTACTCTTCAATTATTTGTTGCCTGGGATAGGTTCGATAGTTGTTCTGAAAGTAGTTGGGAAAAGTATAGGTGTTCTTTAATTAATCGTGGTAATTAAATATAGGTAAAAATGAGTTTGGAATTTGCCTGATGTGACCGAAGAAAACCAGAAAAATTCTCATTCAGAGTAGCCGGCACAGGGGATCGTTCCCGGGACTTAAATTTTCGGGAAGGAAACTTAAATTTCTCAGCTACCTCTGCAGTTCAGCAGCTAATATTTGCCCATGTTATCTAGCGTTAAGTTCACTCTTGAATGGACCAAACATTTTCTGTTTCTGGCGACGACACTTCTCGACGATATTCGTTATAAGTCAGTTTTTATTTTTAACAAAAAAGTTCCATAATGTGATAATTGTGTTAAGAAATGGTATATCTACAATTCCAAAGCACACAAAGTCAGAAACTTTTATTGTGTTTAAAAGAAAATACTTGTATAACAAAGTTTTTTTCTTCATTTTTTTTAATATTGCTGCTAAAGTTGTTGAGTTTAAAGAAAACCTTTTGGGAGCTAGTCCGTTTCGTCACCGGACAATTCAACTGAACTTTTGAAAATATGAATTATCAGAGACAGTTACAATCAAAAGTACCTCGTAATCAAATTTGTGGGATAAAGGCCAATGCACTGTTAAAAAACAACAACTCTGTAATGATACAAGGGAGCAGATTGCATTTTTCTGGAATAATATTAAATTTTTACTTCTTTTATATACTTATTATAAATGTATGAATGTAATACAAAATGTTATTTCATATGAAACATTTTCTTTAGCACATACTTTTTAATGCTGCAAATGTAAAAAAAAAAATAATAATTACTTCAAGTACAAAGGCACACTCAGGACATTTTGTATCAAAGCTACTTACTTGATATTCTACCATGTACGCACAGAACAGTTCCTATATTATTATTATGTAAGAATGTTTCGATTTATGTTTCTATTTTACTTTTGTATGGTGTTAGTTTTTAGAAAAGCACAGGATAATAATAACTTAGGTACACTTAGCCATTCGTTCTTTTCGGAAGTAGCTGGAGTCAGTATGACAGTTTTTTTTTCTTGGTTAGTGGCTTGTAAATGGTGGAATAACGTCACAGACAACTTTTCTTTAGAACATACAAATTGATATGATTGTTTATGATGGATGTCTGGATAATACGAAAAGATATTAAAATTGATTTTACACCTTCTATATTTCTTTTATTATAACACTTATAAATAACACAAAAGTTCCTTGTCAAAAGTTGTTTTTCTTACTTTCTCTGTGTTGTGGCTTTTCCTTACGCCCGTATGTAATTTTAAGGGGTAGGATACAACTACGTATTCGATTAATTCTGTACCGTCTTATTTGTGATTCTTAAAAATATTACGGCTGTGTCTGTAGGATAGATAATGGCCCTGAATTCTATACGTCGCGGTACATGGAATACGGAGATCAAGAGAAAACATAAAATTAATTAAATAAATGACACTGAAGCGTCTGGTGACATCAATAAGATGCTCGGTTTCTATTTTCAGCGAAGGTTTTTACTATCTCCTTCCGAATAATAGTAATAATAATAATCAGGAATCGCACAAGTAAAGAACCGAAGATTACGATCTCGGAATTTGCATGAACGCTCTAGAAGATCGTGAACATACCAGGAGCAGGTTACTCTATTTCAATATTTATTTGAACTCATATTTAAATATAACAAAAAATAAGTTTATTGATATATAGATAATGAATAACAATATTTAATCTGCTTCTTCTGGATGGATCGAGGTTGCCACGAAAAAGTATCTCAGCAGGTTATTGCTCTAATTTCCTAGTTCGGTCTAGTTACTTAATCAAACAGAAAATTAATGCTCTCAAAATACACTAGTTTACGAATTCACAGAGGTAATGGTAAGAAGGTGTTCCTGTCCTGAATTTAACGTACATAGGGTTAAGAGGATCTACGGTACCTAGCTTGATTCAGACATAGTATGTAAATAATTCGTTCTTGTGTACCGGATGGGAACGTTTTCTATTCAACCTAACCGTGTTCTACAAGCTTGCGAATTTAATGGGTATTATATATCTGAAAAACAACTCATTCTCTCCATTAATCTGGAGGCATGTAGATTCTTTTTCGTAAGGACCAATTTCCTTCGATTATTTTCTTTTTTAGTTTATGAGCTGTTCAGATATATAACTACTGTCTACTTTAAGTCTGATCATTAAAAAATGGAATTCAAAAATACAAATAATAAACTTTCTACGAATTTTAACTGGTAACTGGGATCGCTTTACTTTTGTAAGAATTAATTCCCGAAGTTACCTAAGAGATGCAAATTAACCTTACACTGCGCGGTCATTGACGACTCTGATTGAAAACCTGAAGCTTGACCTTCCTCTGTGGGGTCGAAGATACGGTATCTATATCGCAGCAGGACATTGCTAAGAGATTCTATATTCTCTTTTAAAAATATAAGACCAGCATCGGTGAGCGACGTGCAAGAGAACACCTTGCTGGTTATTTATGCTTCGAGAGCTGAACTTTGACAGAGAGTCCTAACAATAGAGACGCTTTCACTTATATAGGTGACTGGTCAACGGATTTCTTTCCAATACAGATCTTCCCGCACTTTTCAATGGAACCAATTACATTTAAACGTTCAAAAGCAAAAAGGAAAGTTGGGTCTGTTGTCTGCTGAGATACAAGGCACGGAGAAAAAAAAAGTGGCTTTCTGGTCACAAAGGATTTGTGCTCCGTTGACTGCTGTAACATTATATATATAAAAATAAATGACATGATTATTAGAAATTCTGAATATACAATTAATTACACTGATAATACGTACATTAAATAGAATACACACACACACTTTACTCTTGCGCAAGAGATTTATGCATACACACACACACACACTAATTTACATAATAAAGTTGATTACAAAGTAATTGAAGTTATGAGGTATAAAACACTCATAACATGCTCCCCCTCTTCGAAGGTTGAGAGAAATCTTTCTATATACAGTACATTACCTGAATAACCAAATCGTAATTTTTTTTTCCCACAGTTGAATAGTTCGAAAAATTTTCACAGATCAATAATTTCACTATTTGTCACTGTACTCGATTGTTCAAGTGTTTATACTTTCAATTTGTAATAATATATATACAGTATAACACTTTCAACACCAAAAAAATTACAATTTTTATATACACACACTGAATTTAAATTTTAACTCGTGATTGTTCTTAGAATTGTTTCTTTTTAATCACTTCACCAGTTCAAAATTCAATTCATTGTAGCTGTTCAATTTTTCGCACCACTACACATCACTGGCCTGTAGGATTCACTCATAGTTCAAGTTGACGTTTGACAGCACAAGTTTTTCGGAGTTGGTCCTTTGGGATGACAGGAATGGTCATGTCCATGGCTGGTACCTTCTCGGGAGTGGGGATCGTCAGACACTGGATACTTACCCATTCCTCAGTGGAACAATGAATATCCAAGAAATCTTCGTCGATTGGATAATCATTTTCCGAATCTCCAGAAGTCGATGGCTGTTCAGGAACACTAACAAGTTCATCATTCCCTTGTGGTAGTTGGATCTCACAAGGTAAAGGACTCCTTTTGCTATTAATTTCGTTTGTTCTCTTACGGCAGACTGTTGAACGACTTGCGAATTCGAAGTTTCGCCTTGAACGAAGTCAGCTTCTGATGATACGCAAGTTCTATTAATTCCAATTCGATCACTTTGCTGTTGCTGAAGATATTCCTGTATACTTCTAATTTCAGCAAGATTTAGGTTAGGAGTATCCGTCCACAATTCTCGCGGATAAACAGGAACGTCGGACGCGGAGTCTGTACTAGTCGAAGGTACGTTCCCAAGCAATTGATCTCGTTTTTTGTTATATCTCCCGTCAACATGGCACTGCATTTGAAGATTCATAGGAGAATAACGATTTTCTCGTACACTGCAAGAGACGCGTCTTTTCTCTCTAGCTGGTTTCCAAGATCGGTTACTATAATACGGAGTCCATTTGTAATATTGCGACGCAGATGATGCTCTCTGTTCTACATAGAAGCCCGGTCTATACATCTTGACGCTTATACTACAATGTGTATTCTACGGTAACTGGAACACAACTGAATAGACAAGCTCTAATGATGACTAGTCGGTACAAAGAAATCTTTACAAAGGAAAAAAAATAGTTGCAGGGTGACGATGATCTTTTTTATATATACTCCTGCGTAGCCTAGTCGGTAGCGCGCTCAACTTCAGTGCGAGCGGTCCCGGGTTCGATTCCCGGTGGGGGCTCATAAATTTCGGTGTTGACCCAGCATCGTGAGGACAATTGGGGAGCTGCTGTGAATAAAAGACAGTGGCGATCACAGTGAGAGCTTCGGCTCTCCTCTCCCA
>JAGDQP010016789.1:13556-26945 GCA_022664845.1 Lepisma saccharinum
CTGTTGTGAATTGCATGGACAGTTCTCCATAATTGTTTATATTTTTTGGTTCAGCGTAGTTCCTTCAGAGTAGTTGTAAAAATAAATGCTGTCATACGTTACAGGTACGGATAGTTCCACATGATATCTAATGCAGTTTTTTTTTTTGTTTTTTTTTCATAAGAAACACGTGTTAATATAAGAGGTGGCGGGTGAGATTCTTCACACTTGGAGTGGTAGTCGTTTGAAACAGGCTTTTGCCCCTTCCACTATTGATGCTGAGATACAACTTTCTTCAGTAGTGTGTTCATTGCATTATACTTAGTAAGAGATTGGAGAAGTCTCTATGTACTTAGTAACGTCTGCTGGAGGTTGCTTTCCCTTAATTATCCATTGTAGAAATCTCAGATGGTAATGTTATAAGATACTTGGTTCTTTTGTTTTTCTAGTCGTTAAAATATTGAGGTAACTCTTGGCCCTACTCTTGTTGTGGAATATATTTAAATATATATATATATATATAAAGCAGTTCTGCCTACTACAGAATAGTTTGTAGATTTTCCTTGGAATTTGACCGGTATCTTGTTTGTTTCTACCAAGATTAGTTTGAAACTTGTTGTTTTACATCTTCCTTGTGCTTCATAGTGCTCTGCAAGATATTCCTTTTGTATCAACTTGAGGAGAGTTATCTCGAATTCTTTCAAGTCACCACTCAAACTAGTTGGGCCAAGAGAGTGCCAGTTCGTCTCTGCTTGCTAGCTGGGGTACACGTGAGAGGGTGGGGGGGTCTCGTATGTTGCTTCTTTCCCTTGTACTTATAAATTCAATTTTTTTGTGTGTACAGGCTTGTAGTTGTACTTACAAGTACAGTTTGTAGTGATAGCTCGCTTTTTATGTAGGTTGTACTAAAGGTACAGTTGAGTCGCTTTTTCTTCACTTACTATAAAAGTACAGGTATGAACTAGAACGGTGTCTTTAAGAATCCTGTAGATTGTCTGGTAGAGAAAGATTTTTTTTTTAAATACGTTCTTTTGAATTTGGGGCAGCAGTGGTCTTTAAATCACATCCTCATTTATTTTCTGATATGGATTCCTCTCGGCATGATACGCGCTCTATAATAGCAAATAAATCACAGCTTTGTAGTACAGTTAGAACTCGATTAGGCTTAAGAGAGAAAATCCCGGATTCTTAGCCTCTATTCCAAAAGAGGTGCACATTTTCAACACTTCCAGTTTGAAGACATGAATCAGTAATATGTAGAAGAATTCTAACATTTTCGAAAGTACAAAATTTTTATCACTTCAGAGTATTGTGGGCTGTGGCTCATACGCTCCTTGCTCGACATTTATTGTTTAACTGTGCGCTATATATGCTCTTTAAAATAAATATGAAGTTCCTGCGCCCATCAGAAAAGTAGTAAATAATTTCTACTGCAGTGTAAAAAGCTGAAATTGTGAAAAATGCTTAAAATTGCCAACATGTTTTAAAAGTGGTAACAATTTGAAACCTTTTTAATATTGTAGACCATGTGTAGTAGTAACCTTCAGGAAAATTCAACATTTTCAAAAGTCTTCTGTAAGACTCACAAAAAAGTATTGTTTTCAAAAATGAATTTTAAAATAGGATTTTATTTATTTATTTATTTTTTTTAACTCCGGGCATAAGAAATTTTCCGTTTTGGAGCTTTCCTAAGTACCTGATCAGTTCATTAGAAAATGAAAATTAGAAGTTCTACGTCTTTTAAAAGTGCTTAATCTTTTATGCCATTGAGTGAGTGTCACATGGATATACAGAATATTTTGTCCCAATCCGCTCTCTCCGGCACGAATGGGAACATGAGAATATCTGAAACACACATTCCATTATTTTGAGGGGACAACATTTTTGGCTAAAAACATTCTACCTCTGACCCCTCCGAGGGAGGGGCTGTGGGTGGAGCAACTCTAAAAATTTCAAATTAAACGGAGGGGGTCGAGTATTGTTCGGAAGGTCTTGAAAGATGAATTTTGAATCAACTGTGAGATCGATATGTTGTCCCAATTCAGAAATGTGTGAACTTGTTCTAAATATACGGGAAGAGGCGATGTGTTGTTTCATTTCGTTCAAGGTCAGTATAAAACAACGATCTCTAGAGCTAGAGGGCAGCGATGCCTCCGTACATGTCTTTTTTTAGTAGTAGTAGTTTGAACTACAGTGCTGTCCTACAAATTTAAGCCTAAAGAGTTCAAACTTTCGGAGAAGAAATTTCATAATCTGATTTCAAGAGTTCTATCGTGCCGTTCTTTTCTTTTCTGTTTTGTTCATTGTTGAAATCGCTTCAGTGTTATAAGTCTGGGTATTCACAACAATGATCAAGCGATTTCAACAATGGACAAAATGAAAAAAATATCTTCACAAAGTTCCTAATTTGTATGTGAAATTAAGTACGAGACTCACTGTACATATACTTCGGTCCAAACTGCATTAAGTAGCCTAGATCGAAGTGTAGTACCAGCTGGCAAAGTTTTGTAATCAAGTGTTCGTGAGGAAGAACCTTTTAAGTGGCATCATATGATAGTCTGTGCACCCGTACTCTGCCTCGGATTTAAATTTGAGCGTGGTTTGAGTACCACATTAATTGTAAATCCATGTACAGAAGCTAGATTCGCAATTAAGATTTGATAAGTACTAAAACCAAACCAAGGACCAAGTTATATAGATTTCAGATTTGTTGGGCATTATTATTTTTTGCCTTTACATCCACATTCCTGTTACTGGCGTCTCAGGATTCCTCGCTCTTTCGGGGAACATTATTAGCATAAATGAACCTAAGAGTAAAACTATGAAGGATACAACAAAAGCCTGCCCGGAACTTTATACGCATGTTCCGTTTAGACACTGTATCTAAGGCATTGTCGATCATCAGGATTAAAAATATTTCTATCACTGCATTATAATTCCTTCTTTTAGAAATAATTTCTTTCTTTTTCAGAGATTGAGCTTGTATCCAGTTTACCCTTAGAGATGGCGTTGTACTTCAATGTGTACTTCTTTCCGTTCTGGCTGACATCTGTGATTGTGATGCTTCATTTAAAGGTAAGGTTAAGAAAATGTGGATATTTAATCCGTAAGGATCCTTGAGCAGTCTCTATGTGCGGGTTGTTGTGTAATGTTCGAAGGTATTTGCTTGACTTCTCTGCATTCATCCTTCCCTCTTCCATTGGGGGAGAACTTGACAATAGGTCACATGTAGGACAGATTTTAAATACATTATAGTGCAAGAAAATTGAATATCTTCGAAGTTAAGAGGGCACTTTTTTTTATATATATTTCCTCTTTTAGTGTTGTAAATGTCTATAAGTAGAGCTAACAGTTTGTTTCAATATTTGATGTTATCTAGAGTTTCGTTCGTTCTCGACTGTTGATTGGAAAGAGGAATTGTAAAGTTTATATGGCCAGTTTCGTTGTATTTAAGTGTATATATATATATATTGAAAGACACTACAAAGCCACTGGGGACACACACCTCAGCTAACTAAAACCAGAACAAATTGAACCGTGTAACCTGAGAACACAAAAAGGTTCAAAACGGGATAAGAGCCGGGCAAAAACAGCCTGTGCTGAAAATCAGAACACTCCGGACGGTTCCCAGTGAAGCATCGCCAATCATCACAACTAGAAGGTGCCCCAATGTGTGTGTCTTTCCCCTAAAGAAGGGTGAGATGGAAAGAAAGTGAACTTCACTTTCACCTAGACAAGTGGGTAACGCTCGCGAAGAGTTTACAATGACACTCAGACTGGAAGCCGGCTAGCTGGACCAACTCAAACGGGTCACTCGAGAGCTAAGTCTTCACCAGTCGAGGTCATGAAAAACGACCACATAACGTACGAGAAAGATAAGGCATCAGAGTATCGAATCAAAATGAATCTTTCTATCACAAGGACACGCAAGTACCGGAAAAATCCCGAAGAGGGAGCACACGATTACCGAAGGATAACTAAATCCGAAATATAGCACAGAGATAGACATGAGCAGAAACGGTGGAAAAGGGGGGGGACAGAGAAGGAAAGAATTCCCCACCCCACCAGAGAAGAGAGCGCAGAGAACAACCACATCACCGTATAGAAAATGCCACAGTAGCCCAAGCCTCCACACACACAGACTTCAGACTGGAGGCGATAAATCAAAGTTTATCCATAAACGCTCACAAGTCACCGAAGTTAACTTTTAAAAGCTCAAATAAGAGAAAAGGTGACAAAAATAAAACATTCTGAATCTCTTTAACACAACGAGTAAGTAGCATACGCTCACACGCACTACAGTAGAACCTACAGTTGAAAACTGCACTTGTGACATTCGTCGTATTCTAGCTGAAAGAGAAAAAAGTAGGAGAAATAAAAGTTCTAACATACTACCTATCCGCCAGAAGACAGCGATATTGTCCCCTAGTGTACAAGGTCACTGTAGCAAATATTAAACTCTCAACCAACGTGAAAATAAATTTAAAAAAAAACAAAAACATTGGAAGTTTAATGTGCGTGCACTCACTAAAATCCGAAGAAAATTCAATTCACTATAACACTTGTACTGTACGAGACAGTGTAAGTTCAAAATAATATCTGCGTAAAGCATCATGATTCAAATGAACTTAAATATTAGCTACTTCTACATGTGATTTCAATAAAATGTTATAAACACTTCTTATTAATTTTTTATTTTAATATAACGACAGAAAGATCAAGTTGTTGAACACAAATTATTTAAAAGTTCTAATTGCCATAAGCATTGAAGATCATTTGAACGAAAAGAAAAATTGATTGCACTTGAGTTGAAAATTCACATCTCTTGAAGAGAGAAATCCGACAGTTCATAAATTCTGTTGGGGGGGGGGGGGGGGGTATGTTTGAGAATCACTATTGAGTCCATGGAAAATCATTCAGTTATACAGTAGTCGAAATTATGCTTTAACAAAATCGTTTCGTTTTAAGATTAGGTCCAAAATTGCTTGTATGTAAAATATGAAAATCACTGTTTTACACGTAGAAGTTGTCAATAGTAATTACAAACATTCAAACTTCGGACCCTTTCCAACTATTAAATATGGGCCAGTTCCACTGTAAGCACTTTTTGAATTTCAATCATTACATCGTAACATGGCAAAGTAAGATTTTTGACATTTTGTCGGTGTTTTCGAAATGTTTAAAATTTCATAATACAAGTTCGGATATTATACGGGTTTAGCGATCAGACAGTTCTGAAACTGGTTGAAATTTTAACATAAAACAATCTATACGGAACCAAAGCCGACGAAACAGAGCGCAGATACTCAACCAATACGAAACAAATAAAATAAATATGGTGAGCTCATATCACTAAACTTCTCGCATGAATAGCTAAAGAATTTAATTATTGGGGTGCATAAAGCACAATATTACTTGAAATAATAAAATCTTAAACGTATGAGGAGAGAAACAGATCTTTTAACCGGATTTTCGGTTTACCTATATCACAGCATCATACATATGAGTGACCAATGTTCCCTTACCTAGCTTAGCTTTGCATGTCGAAGAAACGACCTTGTACTAGAAATTCCATAATAAAAATATCACACACAGTTCACGAGCAAATTTTACTATGAAAATTGAATTTAGAATTTTTGCACGGGAAGTCCAAAATACGAAAGATAATTTGAATATTCACTGTCGTTTCAAAGATGTCTTTTCGTTGGGCATCCAGCAGAGCAGAAGACGACACGACAAAATTTCAAGTCCCAAAATTAATTTCTCAAGTAAGCGAACATGATTCATATAAATTTTCCACTAATTTAAACATTACCTGAGGTAGGAGCACTGATTTCAACTCGAGATGGAGGTTTTAAAGTATACTTAAAAAAAGAAAAAAACTCGGAGGATCAGTCTCCTACCTCATTTAATCGTAGCTACTTTCAGTATATCACCAACAAGAAACGCCTTCTTCTTCGACAGATGACGAACGCAAGGCGTAAGAAGAAAATAAACACCGGAAGCAGATCTTGGCTTCAGACCAAATAAACTAGTAATACCTGAATTTTGGCACACTGAATGAAAATTCAAAAGCATAAGCATAGTATATCTTAAAACTGTAAATAAATAATTTATTAATTAATATAAGAAAATAAGTTTAACGAGCAAGGAATCTTCTTGGCGGGAAGATTTGCCAATGATAGAGAACCACATATCTGAGATGAATTGAGATTTTGGTCCTTTCACTTATGCTGACACTATCACCCAATCAGAAAATGAGTTATAAAAGCAAGGCGGAAGAAAGATACATCATAAAGAAGTTCAAGAAATAAATCTTTACGCCAGGAAAGCTAAACAAAAGAAAATCGAAAGATTATTCCATTGCTCGTAAACATGAAAAAATATGCTCAAAGAATATTGATTACACCGCGATCATAATAGTAAGAAGCTCAACATAGGAAAATCCGTAAAAATAATGAATAAAACAA
This sequence comes from Lepisma saccharinum, assembly GCA_022664845.1. Taxonomy (NCBI): domain Eukaryota; kingdom Metazoa; phylum Arthropoda; class Insecta; order Zygentoma; family Lepismatidae; genus Lepisma; species Lepisma saccharinum. The sequence goes on from JAGDQP010016789.1 coordinate 20,006, forward strand.
ATGGAATGGAGCTTCAAGATGGTTACAATATATATATATTTGATTTGTTATTCAGGATATCGAATTTAGTATTTTAAAGAAAGCTCTCATGTAGCTGTGCGGCATGAAGGATCGTGAAATCAGTTGAGGTGCTACTTTAGTAAGGAAGAAAGGGACTTGGTCTAGAAAGGAGAAATACGGTAACGATAGCATTGTGCTAACCTCGCAACACTCGTCTGGACTAGATCCAGGCCAGTCGGGAGGAGCCCGGGTTTGGGTCTCGCCCATGTCGGGTATCCCGATATTTTAGTTTTTTCTCAGTCTCACCATGTGACTGCCGGTATGTTAACTTCAATAGACTTAGGCTACCTTCTTATTTTGGGGGGAGAGTGCTCGCCGAGGGTTATCTCTGAGAGGTAAGGCCAGAAATGTTCAATTCTACAGCACTGGATTGAAAGCTGTCTGGCAGGCTAAGGCTCTTTCGGTTGCTCCACGCAGTATAATTTTAATTTTTAGAGCATTATAGGAAATAAGAAGAGAATTCAAGATGAATGGTAGAATGAGAGTTTTTCCACTCCGGTGGCATGAATAAATTTTATTAGCGAGAGAATCAATGAACAGTATTTAGGAAAATGTGATAACAATAATGACCAAAGTGTATATAACTGCAAGGATGCACGATGTTGGGCTAAAAGTGTTAACTAAAGTTGACAAATATGCCTGGTTCTGGGAAGGAGGAATGTAAGATTGTGGAAGGATTTATTGACATTAGTTGTTTCTTGTTGCGATTATTATAATAATATGCTGGCCTTCAATAAATAGTATATGATAGAATTTGGAATGATTCGTTGTAAAGGCTAAATACGAATAATGTGTGTTCATGTTAGTCTCTTGAGGAGTTACTTGTAGATAAGCAGTATTAGGTAGTTCAATTAAACGAATACTATTGTTTTATAAATGGTTTTCCTTTGCAGAACTTTCAGGTTAGGATGTATATTACATTAGGGGTGTGGCATGTACCCTTGGTATTTAGGGTGTACTGGCCACTAGCAGTATTGATAGTGACTGTGGGAGAAGTGATGAAAATGGAGCAGGTCCTACATCCGGATCTGTTGCATATATGGGCGCAGGTTTGGGTTTGTGGAGAGGACAGATTCGTACGGCCCAAGATGTTTCTAAGATTATGGGGACGCTGAAAAACTAATCTTGGTATGGTGGGGAACACTGATCTTGTGTGTGGGTCAGATTGGAGAATGTGAAAATGAGAGTGTAGGATTTGTTTGACCTTGGTTGGTTTAGGATGGAACTGGGTGATTAGAACCGGTGGGTTGGGATTAGTGTTGGATGTTTGAGTGGGTTGAATGTGTGAGGATCCATGGCGAGTCTGTTTGGTTACAAGGTTAGATGGGTAGCCTCGATTGACTAATCTCCTGGAGGCGTTGTTTGTACGTTTCGATTGCAGAGATGTTCCCCTCTGAGTGCAAGGGAGAAAGAAATTGCTTTCTTGGTGAGGTAAGGGTGGGAACTTGAGTAGTGTTATTGGTAGATTTTATGTGAACGGCAGTAGTGAGGGTGTTGTTTTCTAAAGAGATGTCCACGTCAATTGTTCTCCAAACTTGATGCGCCGTCCGCTACGTGGCGCCACTGTCTTAGTATTTTTTTTTAATCCGCGCGTGTTCGTCTTTTCCCCTCCTTGCAAGAATGTGAAATCACCGAAATATCGCAAGTACTCTGTACATATTAGTGTTTGGGTGTGTGTTCGCCTATGGAACAATAAGCTGTAGTAAATCCCTTTTTTCTTATCATAAAATTACCGTATATGAGTGGTTTAAAAAATCTGTAGCATGGCCGCCGGCTGGGTAGTCGTGCGGTCTACAGCGGTAGGCCAACGACTCGAAGGTCCTGTGTTCTAGTTCCGGCAGGGGCATGGATGTGGATTTTAATAGCTAAGGTGCGAAGCGTGACAGGCCAAGTCCAAAGTTTCTAGACTGGCCTATATAAAAAATAGTTTACCAAAGTTTTATCGTAACATGGCCATAACTCAGCTCCCACGTGGTGATGCTCCTAAAAGACAAAGATATAAAGTAAAGTAAGGCAAGGCGTCTCGGGAATACCTCTATTGGGGGCAACTTCAAAATTTTAAATGGCAACTGTGGTTGATTTTGCCCCCATTGAAACACTCGCTAAATTTTGAACAACTTTTAGAAGAAACACTTTGGCATACCGTTTGGCAGCTAGAAGACCTAATTGGTGTAGAGGATTCTCTGGACTTTTGGATGCTATAACTCAGAAGGAATAGCAAATAAATGTTCCAGACTAAAGTGAAATTCTGAATGGGATGTGCGGAATCAGAGAGGTGAAAATTTCAAAAACAATACAGGGTGCAACTTCAAAATTTTAAAGTTATCCTCAGGTATCAATCATTTAGTACAGTGCTTTTTTTTTCTTCTTCTTTCTTTCTGAACGGCACCCCAGACTAAAATCCTCGAGTAAGAAGTCCTGAGAAATATTACTAGGTTGTGCTAGTAGTCACCAGAACAGTTTTCCTTTCTTGCTAATAAAAGTTCGCCATCTGTGTTACAATGTTAGATAAATAGAATCTGTACCTCGTTAAACTGTTGATGATTTCTTTGTCAATTCGAAACGTTGCGTTGACTAGAACAGTATCAAATTTGAAAGAGAAGAAAGACTGACATCACACATGATCAGTCTTGTTTTTGTTTGAATTTGAATTAAGGCCTTTAGGCAACTTTGGCTCAAGCCGGATGGATGATGAGAGAATTGGTGGAATGAAGAAAGTGGGAGGGAACGGGAGAACCCACGCACACGGTGTTTGTCCACCACAAAGCCCACATGCCACTTGCTTTCGTTGTTGTTATTGTAGCAGCTGTTTAGTAGATTTTTCACTTTAAATATGCTTTCATATATTTTGCAGATACCAGAGCTTGCGGGATTCTGTCTGGATACTATCGGTATTGATCCAATTTCCACTACAGATGTTCCTGTTCCTAAATGAAGCTTTGCTACTAATGCCTTTGGAACGAGCTGTTCAAATGGTAATGCTAATGCTTGTATCTGGATTTATAGTATTGAAACATTCTTCAAGACATCAAGTTACGCAGTTCCATCTTATGCAGTTTAAGGCATTTGAAGGCGATGATACCCAGAGCCAAGGAGGACCATCTTCAGCACATCGTAGCGGGAAAGCAGACTGATTGATTGAAGTAGGTACTGCGATCTCTACGAACGTTAATGCTTTTTACTGCAACAGGTAAAATATTTAAGCGATCTTCAGAAGTGACCCTGGAATACACTGGGTTTCACTGGTTGAAGTTTTGATAAGGCAAAATGTATAGAATAGAAATTTATTCGTCTGTGTAGCACATGCAGTTCGTGACCTGTTATACATAAGACTCGTCAATGTCTCTACACATGAGACATGATAATTAATAATAATAATAAAAAAGTACAATTAACAACTATAAATTAAGTAAGTCGTCACTCAAGTAGTCATTAACAGTATAGTATTCCTTATTTACCGACAAATTGAAAACCTCAGATTTAATTTATTTATATTTTTAATACTCTTTAGGTAATTCGGTAGTTTATTGTACAATCTTGTACAAAAGGAGTAAGCACTAGAATAAGTAGTAGCAAAATTTTGTCTTTCTGGGAAAATGTTCCTGTTTTGCGTGGTATTGTAACTGTGTATATTTGTCGTATAAGAGTCCTAGATATTTGTACTATCTACTTTCTGTTACTCAAGTACAGATAAAAACCAATCGTACGATACACATCTGATACCATGCTGATAGAGTTTTGTTAGTAAAGTCAAGTGATGCACGTTATCAAATGCCTTTGGAAAGTCTATAATACACCTATGGCATGTTGGCTTTTATTTAAGGTATTTGAAACTTTTTTATGAAATCAAACAATGCAGTGTCTGGAAACCATGATTTTCTCTTCTGGAAACCATGTTGGTAATGAGAGATCAATTTTTGTGTGGATAAAAAGTTATTTAAACGTGTCAGCATTGGGTATTGAAATATTTTTGAAAATACTGACAAAATAGAAATGTTACGATAATTCTGCTTATCTGTAATACTTCCTTTCTTGTGTAAGGGAATAATTTTAGCTATTTTTATCCTGCTTGGGAAAACACCTGACTCAAAAGAGCTACTTATAAGATAACAAAGGTGGTCTCCAATTAAATGTATACACCCTTTAATAACAATAGACGGAATTTCATCCAGACCTGTTGAATTTGTATTGGACAACTTTTGAATGAGTGTTTAACTCTTGCACTGTAACTGGAGTTAGAAACATACCTGCTCCAATGAAGTTTTTTTTTATTATTATTATTATTTAAATACCTGATTCCACGTTGTGCGGAGACGGTCTTCGAAAGCGTAGCTGTGCTAAGAAAATATTTATTAAATGCTTCTGCGATGTCTTTGGGTTTACTGTCAGTAGATACACAACGAATTCCATTTTTTTATTTTATTTATTTATTAGATTCCACACAGTTTTAATTTTATTGCTAGCCCTATTAATTAAACGACCGTAATAGCTCTTTTTTTGCAGCTCGTACAACTTTCTTGTATGTTTTTTATAGACATTTATGTAATCAAGTACCTTATTTGATAAATTAGTGGAATGTCGTTTGTTTGTTGTAATGAAATAGTTTCTGCTTTGAAATTTTGATCCCTAACAATGCCCAGTCTTTATTCTTATTGTTTATTTTCAAAGAACGACGCGGGAAAGCTATATTAAAATAGTGTAAAAAAGTTTCCATAAAAGAATTAAATTTTTCGACTGTGTCTTTGACACTATATTTATCAGACCATGACTCGCGTGACAATAAGAAACAAAGATATTGAATGTTCTCGTTCGAAAACGATCTACGAGTTATTGTTCTGTGTTTAGAAGAAAATAATTTTGTATTCATGTCAATAGAAAACGAGAGCGCTTTATGGTCTGAAAAGCCAAGTTTATATGAGTGTTGAAACCAAAACCTTTTTCGTTTCTCCCAATTATAATTTGGTTCAGGGCAGATTTTTCACCTCTAGTCGGGACATTTAGTGTAGCTTGTAAATTGTATCCATCTAATGTATTTTCGATAAGATAAAGATAAGATGAAGTGTATGGGCAGTAACAAATATATTTTCGAGACCCGTCTTTTTATTTGAGGCCAATTTATATTACCGCAAATAATGACTTAAGTTTCGCAAATAATGACTTAAGTTTTTTTTATTATTATTATTAATTACACAAACTTAATGTAACAGATTGAAACTGCCTTAAAAAATATGCTGAAATCACCTGAGAAGGGTCTATACAAACTATGCAAACGTTACTTTCTGTAATTTTTACAGCAGCTACCTCTACATGCATTTCAGTACAATAGTTTCTAACTTCCAGTGTTTCAACATTCAGAGAGTAGTGGGCAAAAACTGCGACACCACCATGTTTCTTTAACTTTCTGGAAAAAAAATTGGTAACAAGGTTAAAATTGTTGAAACATACCATTTTAATAAGGTCTTCACTCATCCAGTGTTCATAGATGCAAAGAATGTGTGCATGTGCTAGGTTATCTTGTAACAAGACATCAAAGAACTCGTTTATGTTGTAGGCTTTGCACATTGTGACATAAAATGTTTAAATTATTAATGTCATTGGTTGGTTATACCTGAATTTTTCATGTTGAGAATTCCTACTTGTTGAATAGAAGCTGGAAAAGACGATACCTGTTTACAAACACATACTTTTTTTGTGTAGCCGGTCCTTGTCTTTCTGAGCTTGAGTGATATGGAGAAGGGATGGACAATGCTAGAACGTTTTACTTTTACTTTTTCTTCTGCCGGACGACGGGGGGTTCGAGTTACTGACAACCCTTCAGAATAAAGGGACAGGGGAGGAAAGTTGGCGACTGTCTTTTGTCAGTCTTCACTTCTTTTGGGGGCAGGGTTGGTTACTAGATGTCACACTTTGATTCTCGGAAACAGTTGTTTTGACTATTTCCTCGTTTTGCTGATTCTGATTCACAACTTCGGGCAAAATAGATGTATTTTTGTCGACCAGAGTTCTACATTTGTTGATCCACTATCCTGGGAAGAGGAAACATGGTCTCTGTACTCAAGTTCATTAAGCGTAAACTTTTTCCCGTCGATAAACAAGTACCTAAAATGTAAATAAGCATATTTTCCTTCTCTTCTAGTTTGATTCATATAATGTCTTAGCTTATAACGTTCAGCGCGCACTTTATATGAGTAATCATTTTCGATATAATGTCAGATCCCCTTAGTTTTTTACTATTTTTTAATATGGCTTCCTTCTTCTTGACACTAAATAACTTGCATATAATCGGACGATGTTTATCTTGTTGTTTCCTTCCTAACCTGTGGGCTCGTATCAAATCATTGTTAGCGTTCATTTTTAGCTTGTCACGCAAAACTTGGCGCACTTTACTTTCAGTTGTGTTCCAATTTTCATTGTCTTCTTCTTCAATACCATAAATCACACTATTTTGTCTTCGTGACCTATTTTCCAAGTCATCTATCTTGGCCTCAAGGAATGCTGTGTAATTCTGGAGATCATAGAAATCACTAACCACTTTTTTTTTACTTCCAATTCAACATTTTCTATTCTGCGCAGTGATGTAGCAATAGTTTATTTTAACTGCCACACTTCACAGACAATAGATTCATTAATCTCACGAACAATATTCAAAATATCTTTGATTTCTCGTAGTTCGCTGTTCTGTGGGGGGGCCCGGATGTTCTAATATTGCAATAACTGTCAAACAACAATAATGTAATCGGAGCAGAAAATTGCAAGCGCAAAATTCATCGTAGGTTTCATCGAAGAGAGAGCTAAACAAAATGCTTCCGTCTAATGAAAAATAAGAAGAAGAACATGAATATTTAAACCTGAATTTACTCATAAATATTTTAATTGATAC
>JAGDQP010016789.1:27345-39880 GCA_022664845.1 Lepisma saccharinum
CTAAAGTATTTGAAACACGTGTCATGGTGTAAGTACATATTAATAATATTATTAAATGAACCGCTGACTTAAGGATGGTGTAACTAGGTGCTTACTAAGAGGGGGGCACAGTGAGATAACTAGATTTAAAAACATTGGTTGTGTGCAGTCAAAAATAAACTAAAGTACTATTTCATAATGTGTATTGCAAAATTATAAAAAAATCAAAAATAAAGTCCAGTTACATGTTACTGTGAAAATTCCTGTCTTTCTCCGCTGTCTTTTAGCACCACTTATGTTCCTTTAATTGATATACGTGTTTGTTTACTTTGAGGAGAATTAATCAGAGCAATGACCATTTAACTTACTGTTTGATAATGACTACCGTCAATGAGCCTTCAAACCTAGGCATTGCCAAGTTATGAAGTATTCTTCATCAGAAAATATAACATTTTCAAAACAGTTCCCAGCTTTATTTTTTCTTGACTCAATACTACTTTTCGTGGAATGGCCCTAGAACAATTAGGCTGACACATGCTTTGAAGTCGATTACTACAAACTAGCCTGGAAAATTAACTGTAGAATCACATATCTAGTTACATAAAATTCGCGGAATGAGTTTTTTTTTTTCTCTCTTTGTTAACTAATTACAAAAACCAGAGTCAATGGCAGCGAGAAACAGCACGCAAGCAGCAGCGGCCAATAAACTAACTTTTTTGACCGACTCCAATGGGCCTGTCTTCTATTAGGTCTCACTATTTTTTTTTACCCTTAAAAAATTATTCGTCGGCAGAAATTAGTGAAACAATGCGAGCAGCAGCCAATAAAGATTATTGACCAGCTCCACTGGGCCGGGATAGGATGGGGCAGCTAGTGGTAAGGTCCTTACTTCAGGTACTGCCTCGGCAGTCGCCTGATGTAAGTGGAAAATCTATCAGTTGTTGTCGGTTGAAAGGTTCGAACCCGCGTGCCTGCCCCCGATACTGGAATTCCCCCCCCCCCCCGACAAAAATTTTAGATTTTAACACTTTTTAATAACTAATGCAGATGTTACCTACCTACCAGCTGGCGCTTTAGCGCTAGGTGGACTTTGGCCTCCTGAACTATCAGCCTTCACTGCTGTCTGTTCCACGTCATCAATCCATCGCCTCCTGGGTCTTCCTCTTTTCCTTTCCTTGAATATTCTGGCGTTTAATATCTTCTTGGGCATGGCAGACTCATCCATTCTTTCCAGGTGTCCCAACCATTGAATTCTCTGGGCTTGAATGAATCGGACTATATCTTCTTTATTTAGCTGGTCCAATTCATGGTTATAACATATGCGCTATATTCCCTCCTCTCTTACTGGTCCGTATATTTTCCTCATGATTCGTCTCTCGAATGTTCGTAGTTCATTTTCATCTGTTTCAGTAAGTGTCCATGTTTCCGCCCCGTATGTATTTACCAGTCTAATTAGCGTTTTGTATATTAGTAGTTTGGCTGCCCTTGATATCAGTTTGCTTCTGAGTAGTTTCGAGTTGGCAATGAATGCTTTACTTTCAGCTTGTATTTCATCCTTTATGCAGGTGTTTATTTTGTTCTGATAGTCCATTACATTTCTCAGGTATTTGAAGCCAGTGATTGCTTGAAATATCTGGATTCCAATCTCTAAATTTCACGGTCGTCATTACCATGTATTTAGTTTTCGTGACGTTTACGGTAAGTTCTACTTTTCCAGCTTCATCTGTAGTTCTGTATGTACCTGTATTAGTCTTCCCTTCGACCTTGTTATAATGGCGATGCCATTAGCATAGGAACATATTTGGCTGGACTTGGTGAATGTGGTACCCCTCTGATCTATGTTCTCTATTGCGCCGTGTAGAGCCAGTATAAATAATGTGGTTGAGAGGCCATCAACTGGTTTGACCCTTTTATTGAAACGAAAGGTGTTGCTGAGCTTATTATTGATCTTCACTCGAGCTTCTTTGTGATCCATTGTCATATTTATTAGTTTGACTAGCTTGGGTCTGTTCCAACTTAATACAATAACTCGTATAATTTATTTCTGTTGATGCTATCAAGTGCTTGTCTGAAATCGATGAAGAGCATGTGTAGATCTAGGCTTTACTCGTAGTGTTTTTCCATTATTTGCCTGATGATGTGTATCTGGTCTATTGTACTTCTTTTTTCGACGGACGTACTGGTATTCTCCAATCACTTTCTTTAATCTATCATTAAATATGCTGGACAAAACTTTGTAAGCTGTGTTTAGTAGTGTTATTCCCCGATAGTTACTACAGTCCATCTTATCACCCTTTTTGTGTATAGGTCATATGATACCAACGTTCCAAGTCTGTTTTTCTTCTTTCCTATCTTCCTTACTATCCTCCCGTAGCTTAGCTCCTATCCTCTTCTGGTACTCTTCCCGTAATTTGGTGTCTCTTGTGAGCTTGTGTGTATCCCATCTTTTCCTTTCCAGTCACATTCCTTACTCTAGCCAGTTTTTCTCTGATGGTTGTCTTTACCAGATAATGGTCATTGTCGCAATTGAGCCCTCCGCAATCACGGAGGTTGGGTGTCTTCGGGAGACGAGCACGTGGTCGATCTGATTGACATCATTGGTTCCTGGTATCCGCCACGTGCCTAAGTGAAGGTTTTTGTGTGGAAATGCTGTGGTCTTGACATATGTTATTTCGTGCAGCAAATTGTACCAGTTTATTTCCGTGGTTTCTAGTTTCTTGGTGGAGTGTGTGCCTTCCTGCAACCTGTTTAACATACTCTTCTTTACCTATCTTCGCTTTATAACCCCCCCTTTTTTTTTTAAAGAAAATGGTGAGAAAGAAACTAAAGCATAATTGTAATTAATAGCATATTCTTTTGTTTCCCTTAATGACAATGTTAAGTTTTACAGTATCAAATTCAAAATAGGAAAGTAGGTTTGCATATGACTAATTCGGGAGAATTTTGTTCACCATGAAATCATTATGTAACCTCTTCATCTTTACTCTCATCACCACTATAATATGCTAATATTAAATTCTTCACTGTCAGTCTCAGGGTCACTGTCTTCATGGATTTCTCTACGGTTATTACATACTGTTCCGTTACCTCTGCACACCTTAATTTATCACTTTTACAAGAACAACCACTAGAACATCATCTTCGTTTACAGCTACACATAATCGGTTCATATCTATTTTCTACTTTTTCCCATCCATGTTCAGTTGGATCTGGGAAGGATGCTGTTGAAGGTTCTGTTGCCATTGATGAGCTTGCAAATTGGCCCTTAATATTGCAGATTCCAAACTTCCTCTTGTTGTGGGGAGGTTCTCATCTTCTAGAAGTCTCTTAGTGTATAACCACCATCTTGCTTCACCTATATCGGTGATTTTTGTGTTTCGTATGTATACTTGGCAGTCGAATTTTTTAAGAGTTCGCATCGTTGTTGTAGGAACATGTCATGTTTCTCCTAATTTTGCCAGAGCCTCTAAAAGGTCTTCAGTTGTGTTTTCGAAGGCTTTCCACCAAGTTAACTTTCCTTTGTTGACAAAAGATCCAGTAGTATCACACCCTGAAAGTGCATGTAGTCCAGGAAGTGCAGCAGCTTTCACAGCTCCAAGTTCGTCGTATAAGGGTTTTACACGTACGAATCGTTTCATTCCTTGACCAAGATAGATACCTGTGTTAACGTTGAGAATAGGATATCTTCTTAGCGCAAGTACAAGGACATCTCTATCTGGTGAATATATATGACCTCCATTAGCCCTTGCTTTCTTAAAAGTACTGCATGAAGAATTATTTTTGTATTTGCTTGTGTTGTTTCCAACTCCTTCACATCAATATGAGTTGCTGCTGCCTTATTTTGCCAACTCACTACAATATTCTTCTTTTGTTCCTTACCGAGTTCAAGAAATGTAATTGTAAACAAATTAGTAAGTTCATTGTTGTTTTGGTTGTGAGACAAGTTTCTTCAAGCTAGTCTTTAATATGTTAGTTGACGGATGTATTTGAAATTGGACTACATCTCTTCTTCTCAGATCGGTGTGGGCATTTTCAAAGAACCAGCTATATATGAATAAAAAACCACATGTAGCTCTTCATATTGCCCATACTTCGAGAAAACACATGCACAGAAATTTTGTGATAAATCTTGGCATGTCTTTACATATTCTGGTTTACCAATGCGATGAAGTACTGCCACACCATCAATTATTGCTATTTTCACGAATGTAAAAGAATCTGTTTCACGTTCTACACCATTGTTTGTAAAAGCTACCTCTGGCTCCACTTCTAGCTCATCAACAAGTACCTCCTGAGAGATCTCATTTACAAACTTGGTAATTCTTCCAAAATTGTTCCTAGCTTATGGTTTGATAGACAATGATGTATTTTACCATCCGCAGAGAGAAGTGCCTTGGGTATAACTTAAAATTCTTATTGGCTTAAGCAAGATTTAACATCAATGCCAGGCCTTGATCTTGATGCTAAAAGAAGTCTTGAAAACCGAGACATACTTGATTTAAGTTCAATTACTTTACCTTTTGAAAGACACTTGTGCCTTTTTAGAAACAGTTTTTCATGTTTTGAGTTTGTTTTTTTTTCTTCATCTTCGACCAGAAATATTCAGATTTATTTGAAATTCGTTTTTCGATAAAAATTGCTCTCAACTGGTCTGCTATTTCTTCTGCATTGATCATGTCTTTCTCTACGTCTTATGGGAAAACACTTCCTGTGATAAGATGTGTCAGGTTTCCATTCTTTAGGTTAAAAGGATTTGTCGTGGGTTTCAGTGTACTTAATAACTTTTAAACCTTATTTTCTTGTCTCTTTCTAAGCTCCAAAGAACATTCATGATAACCTCCCTTTTTCATGATTGTGATAGTCCTGCAATGTTCTCGAGCTTCTCTGCTACTCTAGTCAACTCATGATCTGCCAAAAAAAAATCTGGTTCTTGCTGCTTCATTTAGAGAAATTCCAGTGAGACCATCTTGCATTTTCATTCTTCTGTTTACGTGTTCCAAAGCCTCATCTGCCCCAAGGCATGTAAAAGGAGTACAACTTTCGTTTACCACCCAATTACCACTCTTTAATTCATCCCATCTTAATTTTGTCAGTTTTCTTTAAGTAATCAATTTCACACAAGAACAGTGACATCATCATTGCATAGTTTTGTCGATCCATACAGACGAAATATTTTTGGAAGTTCTTTTGTGATGCAAGTGCTAAAATCCAGTTTCCGGATTTCACAGAGTGTAACATCGTTTGAACCATATCCATATATATATGCGTGCAAACTTAAACATTTGTGACAATGTTTCTCTGGAATTTTCTTTTCTTTTAAAATTGCGATAACATTGTAATGTTTGTTGATTGTCTCTCTGAGGAAACTAGCAATTCATTGACAGATTGATTAGCTTCTTCAAGCACACCAGGACATTAATTTTCAAACTCATTCAGAAACAATATTGATAGTGCCGACATTGTGTTAAGATGTGCTTCTATTCCACGGCGAATATGTTTTGCTTCAAGGATCTGTCTTGTGGTTGCAGGTCCGTCTATATATCACTTTCCACCCAAAGCTCTGGAATTCCACTGCCTTCAATGTATGCCCCTATGGTTCGCAGTTGACCAATAATTATATGTAGTTCTCCAGGTTTTAAAAGCCACTTTCCATTACCAACATCATTAGCCATTTCAAGCTGCTTAAGTGGCTTACATAAAGCCATGTCAACAGTTACCACAACTTTCGTATTTTCATCATCGTTCACAAATTTGGTAAGCTTTTCAAAATGTTTCATGAATGTTAGTTGTACTGACCGGTCTGTTGGTGCTACAGGCATTAATGACAAGAAAGAGACCTTTGTAATAGTATTTGTCTCTCCTATGGACATGAACCCCGCCCAAGTAGGAGAAGGCAGTGAATTTGAAATATATGTATTTAAGATACAGGCTTTTGCTTATCAGTAGCCAAGCTAAATCACTAAGCTCCGATTCATAGATAGATAAATGGTCGTCGCTATCTGCAATGTAATCCATGATTTTTGGTTGTGGATTACATGTAATCCAGTTTGTAGGTTTAGAATATGGTACAATATCAGAAATGACTTCCTTTGCATGTTTCAAAGATTTGTCATTACAGGGTGTTAGTACAAGCGACTCAACACATCATTTTCTTCTTGTCTTTGATATACAACCATCATTGTTCCATGCAAAGTATTTTTTCAATCGACGGTACTTCCATAAAATCAATGTTATCAGCAGCACAGTGAATAAAACGTTTTGGAACAATATCTGGAGGAACATAAACACCTGAATTTTCAGCTATCTTTTTTAGCATAGCTGCATCAATTTGTGTTTGTAGTCTTAAAATTCGTATGTAATCTATCGAAACACACAATTTGTGAAACATTTCTACAAGGAACTTGCTTCTGGTTGAACTATGAAGAGTTAATCCAACTGAAACATGAAGAGGAGTTTCACGCTTGTGATAAAATTTTAAAGCATCTTTTCTCTTTACTTGCCTCCGTTAAACAAGATGATAAAAAAATTTGTGATAGCACCAAAGCTTTTCTCTACTTCATCATTTTTTTCCCTACTTGCATCACATATTGTATGTTTTTCTGTTATGCACCAACGGAAGAACATAGCATTTCTTCTGGGATGATTTGTGTAAGATCTGAAATGGTCCCTTTATAATTCCACCTTGGTGCTTTGGATAAGCTGATCGAAGAATATTTGCAGCTTTGTACAATGTTCTTAACTGATTGGTGGTAAAATCACATTCCTTTTCAGCGTTTGTTAGAAGTTTATCTCTTGTACACTTAAAGGATAACCTTTCAGGTTTATTTAGTCGTTCTGAACGTGTAAATTCAAGCTCCTCTTCAGCAAGTTATATCTCAATTAGTTGTTTTAACTCCTTTCTATTCATTAAAGATTCTTCATCAATACCATTGGATAAGCCAATTGCTTTGTAACATTCCTCTAAGGTTCCCATACTATATATATATATCCACTTGATAAACCTTCGTGAAGTAAAGATAGGAACTCAAGTTTTGTTGCAGAATGGACAACGTTTTCTGCAAAATCCTTATTTATTCCTTTTTCTTCTTCACTCTTGTTTCATTTAACAGCAAGCATTTTAGGTGGTACCAGTGGCAAGAGCATCTGTGTGGTTGGAAGCTTCATTAAGTCTAATCCTAAGTGGTTCATTTCCTGAGAAATCAACTGCAGTTTTCAAATTCATTCCTGCGTTATCTGTGGCAGCCCGTCTGTTTATTTTCCTAGATCCATCTTCATCACAAAAAATGCACTTTAACTTGTCATACACTGGAACTTGAGAACGAGTCACAGGTAAGCCTTGTTTACTATATGTACTTAGCTCACTGTGATTTCTTGCTTTTTCTTTTCCAAGAATACTTTTTCCATTCTGTCACATGCATTTTTATGAGTTACTAACTGATAGCATGACCTGTGCCATTTAGATTTTCTTTCTTTTATTGTGTTCACTGAAAAATCTCCTTCCCATGTTTTGATTATTATTTTATATTTTTGATCACCTCAAACAGCACGTTTAAGCACACATTCAACAATTTTTGTATAACTATCATCACTTGGATTTAAAATCAGAGTTTCAGTTTTCTTCATACACAAAAAACATAGATCAGTAATAAGCGTCTTTTCTTTGCTTGTGATACACCATCTACTGTAACAATGGGTTTTAGTGTATCCATGCTTCTCCTGGTGCAATTAATCCCCACAGGATGTTCCTATGATCACCTACCAATTTTTCAAACTTTAAAAGACAGAAAGTATATTAGTTATTCATCACTAAATTGTATTAATAAATATAGTTTTAAATATTATTAATAGTAGTAACTAACACGTATATTGAAATGAAGGGGTCATTTCTATTTCATTTTTCTTCAAGTATTGCTATTGCCACTACAAATTATGTAATTAATCCTTCTACCGTCAAAACCTGATGTCAGTTTATTCAAATCACCATACCATTACAGCTATCTATTATTATTATTAATGATGATGTTATTGTTATTTCATCGGTATAATACAAACTGAAAAAGTCCATAATCGATAATACATTGAATCGTCCCTTACGATGCTTTACCAGTGCAAGAAATGACATTCCTAGCACTGCCTCTAATTATTCCAGCATCATAAATGACATTGTTGGAAAGCTAATGCAACACAGTCCCATTTTTTATACCAATTTGTATCCTATAACCTTTGGGGGTTATAACCCCACCTTTAAATGCGGAAAGGGCAAAAGCAGAAAAAAAAAGACAAATTTACCCTTCCCCCTCAAAACCCCCGACATGACCAAAATGCACATCACTGGAAAGCTACATCCTTCAGAACTTCCTAGGTTAATTAGGTATGAGATATAAGGGTTTAAAGGTTGGACGCAGGGGCGTCGGAAGGTTACTTTCCGGCATTTTGTTTTTATTGAATATCTGCTCTCTGCATAGGATGCCAGGTTATCACCATGCAAATTCTTATTCTGTACATCAAGACGATTGAGCATTTGTCCCCAAACTAAAAATCACTTATAACCATGGCCCTGAAAACAAACAAGAAAAGAAATGGATGATAAGCCATCACAAGTATTTTAATTTAAAAGAAAACTGATATAATTATTAAATTAACTCTGAAATTCCGTAAAGAGTTCAGCTAAGATAACTACATTCAAAAAAAATTAAAAGAACTTATACTCAAAACATCGCACTACAGCATAGATACATTTTTGGAAGATTGAACAGACCCAGAAAACTTATAACCTAGGTATATCTATACTAAAAATTTTCATCTTTAAGCACCTGTGTAAATATGTCAGTGTAGTTACATAAAATTCGCGGAATGAGTTTTTTTCTCCTGGTTTTTAACGAATTACAAAAACCCAAATCGATGGCAGCGAGAAACAGCACGCAAGGAGTAGTGGTGAATAACCTAACATTAATGACCGACTCAACTGGGCCTGTCTTCTATTAGGTCTTGCTAATTTTATTACTCCTAAAAATTATTCGTCGCGAGAAATTAGTTAAACACTGCGAGCAGCCGCTAATAAACAAACATTGGCCAGCTCCACTGGACCGGGATAGGGCGTCGGGAGAGGTTGTTGCAGCTGGTGGTAAGGTCCTTACTTCAGGTACTGCCTCGACAATCGCCTGATGTAAGTGGAAAACCTATCAAGGTAGTGGTCGGTCGCATTTTTCGAACCCGCGTGCCTACCCATTGTACGCCCCCGTAGCTGGGTTATGTCCCTCTCCCCGTCAAGGAAGATGTTTGAATTTAATACTTTTTATCTAGTAATCCAGATGTTACTTATTCATATATCTGGGGAGTGTAACTCTTTTTATTTTTTTTAAACTTCCCCACCGAGAACCGAACCCGGATCACCGCATTAGCTGTCCGATGCAGTAACCACAACGCTAAGCAGGCACTAATCTCGCGATGAATTTGCTTTTACAAATAGTGATACTCCTACTTCTTCCCCTTCAAACAGCTTTTCGTAAAGGAAAAACATCAGTAGACAGTCTTAGTGCTTTTTATATCGGCATTTGGAATGCTATCCTCCAACGAGAACTTACTTTCGCAGTTTCTGCTGATATTTCTAAACCATTTGATAGTTTATCCTTAACATTTCTCCTCAATGAATTACGTGATACAGGACTTCCAACCCACCTTATCGTACTACATCAAACGCCTTTCCCCAAGGAAAGATATAAATACCATTCTTATTAACTTTGCTTTTCGCTCCCTACATCCAAAACTTTTGCTGCACACGTACGCATTCTTATTTTCGTTATATTTTATTGTATCACTGGTGACCTAGAATTTGCACAACAAGAGTTGCAAACTGCATTTAGCAACATATGAATTCGGTTTGTTCTTCCCACTTAAAACGCATTTTTTTTTGGGGGGGGGGGGGGGGGGTAAATTAATAGTCTTACATGATCAAATATTTCTGCTGTGTGTCCAGTGGTGGCCCTGGGAGGGCATTCTCCATTTTACGGAATATTTCGGAGGCACTATATCCCACTCTGTAAAGTAATTTTCAGAATTTTAAACATATAAATTATCATGATTAACAAATTGCTATATATTTAAATTTCCGTACATTATATATTTTACTTTTTTTTTTTAAATAAAACCCGAAATAATTTTTTTTCACTGTTAACATTTCCGAGTAATCTTAGTCAAGTTACGAGATTTCTGATTTTATCAGAGTTCCTAATTTATCCCTGTCGTTTTTCCATTTGCTTTCAAGACTTGAAATAATTATCTGCACAAATGCGTTGGACCAGGAATACTCAGAACATAAGATATAAAGCATTTAAATTAAGTTTTTCTGATGGGAAGAAAATTCGTCATAAAAATCAATCAAATTAAGAGATTAACAAATCTCAGACAGTTGCAAAGCATCAGTGATTACTTTACTTCAAAACAAGAAAATTAAATATTACCTTTCAAATTCTTAAAAAAGCATTAGCATCACTCTAGTGAAGTGATGCTGATGAACGCATCTAATGCAGTCAGCTGAGGCCGTTAAATTTCATAGAACCGACTGAAATCCAGAATCGGTATATGCATACTTGTAATCACGGCAGAAGCGCAATGTTTAAATACGGAACAAAGGGCGTCTCATATGCTGTTAAAGCGGGACTGTATTTCTCACCTCAAAATACGGGAAATCACGTATAATACGGGACACCTGGTAACCCTAGTTTCAACTTTCAATAGGCTGAAATTGCTGCCGAACCTAAAAAAATATGTTTACTGTTTTATGGTTGCTTTTCCAGTCTGGTTTCTATCTTTTCGATACACACAAGGGGACTGTGGGTAAGCAAATAATAATAAACCGTTTGCTGCCAGAACATAGTTGCCAATTTTTAAAAATAATAATATGACATTTAAAACAAATACCTAAGAAGAACCTCATTAAATACAGAATGAATTTGCACTATAATTACAGCCTCATAAAAAAAGTAAATGGTATTTTTAGAATTTCATCTAAATGATATTTTAAAAAAATAATTCTAATTGACGTAACCGGAAATTATTTTTGTATCGACGGGTGCAATAATTTTAGTGCGTGTGTGTATGTGAGAGAGAGTGATACAGATAGAGATGGAGAGAGAGCTGTGTTTTCTTACCCTTACTTTGTTTTATTGTTGAAAGAACTTCGGTAAACTTTATTTTGTATGGGCCATTTTTAGTAACTTTGACTTTGCCTTCTCGTCACGATTGTGTGTGTCATGCTTGTTAAAATGCGCAAGACGTATTAATGTCCTAGGCGGGATTCACACGCCTCAGACCAAACGACTACCGCGCTCGGCTTTTATTGTTGAAAGTGCTGAATTTGATTTTGTACGGGAAAGACACAAGCAAAGGCCTCGGTCTAGGTATTATCCCGGCCAGAGACGTATCTTTCAGGGAAGGTCTAGAACTTTTGAGGAGGATTTATAGTTTGTCTGAAAATGATATGTGTATAAAACATGTACGATAATGCTTAAAATTATGGTAATTTTACAACCAAATCGGAACTTGAAGGATCTCCGGACCCTCCCCTTCGAACGTAACCACTAGTGACTTTTAAAATTAATTTATGACCTTTAGGAATCTCTGCCTCAGGCCGAAATAGGGCGGCGGAGAGTATGATGCAGCTAGTGGTAAGATCCTTACTTCAGGTACTGCCTCGGTAATCGCCTGATGTAAGTGGAAAACCTATCAAGGTAGTGGTCGGTCGCAAGGTTCGAACCCGCGTATCTACCCATAGTACGTCCCCGTTGCTGGTTAATAATACCCCCTTCCCTGCGAGGAAGATGTTTAAATTTAACACTATTACTAATCCAGATATTACGTACTCATGTACAGTATCTGGTACATAGTTACACCGAAAGACCAAATGTCAGAGGCTCTGTAAAAATACGAGCCCCTGGAAAGTAGGACTTCGCATGCAATGTACTGTCGCCTACTCATACAACCCCTACTTCTTTGCGCCAAATCCACTTCGCGTGTCTGAAGGACATCAGCGAACTAAAAATGTTCTCTGTGGAAGTTGTTGTGGGCCATACCCATTTGTCATATATCTGGTACATAGTTACACCGAAAGACCAAATGTCAGAGGCTCGGTAAAAATACGAGCCCCTGGAAAGTAAGACTTCCCATGCAATGTACTCTCTCCTACTTATACCACCCCTACTTCTTTGCAATCTTCTCACCAAATCCACTTCGCGTGTCTGAAGGACATCAGCGAACTAAAAATGTTCTCTGTGGAAGTTGGGGTGGGCCATACCGATTTGTCATATATCTGGTACATAGTTACACCGAAAGACCAAATGTCAGAGGCTCGGTAAAAATACGAGCCCCTGGAAAGTAGGACTTCTCATGCAATGTACTGTCGCCTACTCATACAACCCCTACTTCTTTGCGCCAAATCCACTTCGCGTGTCTGAAGGACATCAGCGAACTAAAAATGTTCTCTGGAAGTTGGGGTGGGCCATACCCATTTGTCATATATCTGGTACATAGTTACACCGAAAGACCAAATGTCAGAGGC
>JAGDQP010016790.1:2140-27385 GCA_022664845.1 Lepisma saccharinum
ATATATATATATATATATATATATATATATATAATCATATTCAGCCGTTTTCTATCCACTGCAGCATAAAGGCCTCCCCCTTTTCTTTCCACATATCTCGGTCTGCTGCTGTCCTCATCCATGGAACACTGTAAAACGCTTGATTTCATCTACCCATCTTGCATTTCGACGTCGTCTCGGTCGTTTGTTTTCTTTAGGAATCCAATGTAGTACATTTGTGGTCCATCTTCCATCTGTTGGTCTAGCTATGTGACCGGCCCATTTCCACTTCATCTTCTTCGCAGTCTTGATTACATTTTCTACCTTTGTTTGTGCGTGAATCAATTCATTTGTCTTCCTGTCCCTCCTGGTTATTCCTAGCATGCATCTCTCCATTGCTCTTTGTGTGACTCTCAATCTTTGAGTCGTTTGTGTCATGGCGGGGTTACTCGGAAAACAAAGCAGAGTTTTTATTCTTTCCTCATACACTGTTGCGTTTGAACAGTGTTTTTCTCAGGGGAGATCGACAGGGGTTTTACCCCCAGAGCACTAAAAGTTCAAAACAATAGTAATAACGTATGCAAATAGTCAATATAATAATAACAAAGCCAGTCTGGTGATCTGGGTCAAACCCGGTTCACCGGATCACTCCGATCAAGACCTACTACATCCGGCTCACGAAAAGTCATCCGGTTTCAGCTCTCTTGTATACATCGAGTGATCAGCACCTAGAAACAGCACTCTGAACTACATATGTGGCATAACTTTCATGTGTATCACTAATACTCGTTTATGATTGTGAAACGGACGGTACTAATTGAGTGAACCTTGTATTAACGGATGTTAGAAAAGTACTTATTTCAGCAGATGAAGGAAGAACTTTAGAACAGCGAATGGAACAATCGATGCGAAACGTAAAAAGTGGAAGATGTTACGGTATTGTTCTTTAACGTAAATATTTGTGGTGCTAACTTCGCAAGAGAACATCCCTGTCTTCCAACAACTAGCTTCAATGGGCAAATCATCGTTTCTCCTTCGGCCTCCATTACCAAAACCAATCTAGGCATCTTCTCTTTGAAAACATAGAGAAGACTCTCTCCAATTGTTTGTAACTACAAGTCTCTTTACACAGTACGTTTAATCACTCAGTGGACCACATTACAACAATACCTTCTGAGTTACAAGAAACTGACAAACAATTAGCAATAAAGTGTACCTTGAAGAAAGCAACTGCAACAAATATGCTTTGGAAAGTTGGCTGATGGAACGTACACAGCATAGTACCTATATTGATCGCGCCACGAGAAAAAAAAATGTCGGCACACATTGTGACATCATAACCGGAAGGAAGGAAGCAACACAATTTTTCAAAAGTGTTCTTTGTTTCATCTCTTCTTTGACTACTCGACAAAAAATGGCGGTAAACAAAGCAAGTGGGGCACGTAACACGACTCCCGTTACTTCTGTTTCGTGTATCCCCAATATCACAACTATTCTGCAACTTTACACACCAAAGTACTTCCAACTAAGCTTCGAATTGTATTAGCCAAAGCTTCCTTTTGTATCTCTTTCTTCTCATACTGGAGACAAAAGGAATGTCATTAGATGGTCAGTGGTTTCTGGGAGAGAAAATTAGATAAAAAAAAACTGAAAAGCGCAAACCGTTGCCTGTAACTTAACATAAATTAGTGATTTTTATTTTTAAAGCAAAAAAATCCGTTCCATTTTGTTTTAAATGTATGTATGTTCTTGTTTAAGCAGTTAATAAACATTTTTCAAGTATTTATGTTAGCGACGAAAACGAACTGAGGAAATATATACTTTCGGCGTTCAAAAATATTTGATAAATTATTAATATTTTGAGTATTGGTATAGAACTGTTTATTATAAATGTCAAACGGGCGAGCATATCACGCACTATTTATTAAATGTTTTTTTTTTTTTCAATTTTATTAAAAATTAAAATATTATTGTCGGTTTTGTTCATCGAGCTCTACCGGAGTGACTACTTAGTGTCGAAAGATAGATGCTAGAGTAAATATTTAATCTCGTTTGTCCACTTCCAGTCTAATCCAATTTTCAATTCTAACTCAGTTTTATACACTTCTCAGCGCGCGCTGTGTGGCCTCTTTTTTAAAATCTTAATTCAGAAGTTATTTAAATAATACTGTACACTGCATCTAATAGAAAATCCTGCAAATAATATTTACCTTTTTTGGAATAAAAAGACATAAATAACAAGGGCCGCACAGCGGTATCAAGCGTGAAAAATTGAGTTAGAAACGAAAATTTGGTCCATACTGGTTTAGACTGGAAGTGCACAAACGATATTAAGGGTCATATTTATGAATCACTCCCAAGAGGTGGGTGGCTCCCAGGAGCATTGAAATTATATGTCCCTGGGAGCCTCCCACCTCTTGGAAGTGATTCATAAATATGGCCCTAAGTGTTCTCTGCGCTCCCTGGCTTCCATGGATCTAAATACGGGAGATGGATCTACTTCCAGCGACCCGAAATTGAAGCCATAAGTAATTGATTAAAAAAAACAACTGAATATCACTTTCCGTACAATACCATATTTAAAATATTCCAACCTTCCTCCTCTCTTCCTTAGTTAGATCTTCATCCACTCTTTGCTTCCACACACCCAGGCATAGGCCAACCAATAGGAGGCAAGTAAATCCCAATTCACCAGGCAAGATTAATCGAAAACCGGCGTCAAGTTGACCGAGCTTTATAGTATTGGGCCAGTGAATCCGTCTACCGTATCCATCCATGCCTGGCTTCATATATTAATGAAATTTTCAATGGCGGCAGTCAGTCCAGTATCGCTTTTAGATACTGGTCATTGTTTTTATTTAAAAGAAATAATATGGCAAACTTGAAATCTTCAAGAGTAGTTATAAAGTGAGCAGTTTTCTTTTTAAATCAATAATACTGTTTCTGACCATTTTTTTATTTCGTGTCTTTGGTAAATTTCCTTCTAATTTATTTTAAGAGATCTGTGTGACCTCCAACATTTCTTATCGCAATGATATAACGAGTTTTACTTTGATCATTGCACTGGGTGCAACCTTGTGAAGAGGAGAGGAGTTGGAAAGAAAATTCGAGGAATGTCCGACGAGATGTTTCCAATGTAGATACAGTTTTATTGATTTGTAGATAACTGAATACAAACGATCTTATACACAGCAATAATTAAATGTATCAATTCTTTCTCGAAATGGATGTAGTGACTGCGTCTCTAATGCACAATCTATCACTGATTCTTGATGTATGTAGGTCGCTGTCTTGTAAATTTTACCATAAATTTCACTTCTGGAGATCTCACAACACTTACGAAATACGAAATCAAATTTACATTTGTATGTGAACGAATATTGGTTTCTTGCCTGGTGCAAAAGATAATAAAAAAGGTCTCTCCCTGGTGTGACAGGATTAACGATTAGGCTTTTTCCCCTTGTGTGGAAAAAATAGTAAATGACAAATGATTTAATTTAACTTTTCACTGATAAAAATTGTAAGATAATGGAATATGGTTTCTCAACACGATAATAACATAAGTTGGCAAGAAAAGTCTTGTTTCTTTAACACGATAAGGTTTCTCTCCTGTGAGATAGCTTCATAACTATATGTACAAAACACTCGAAATAAGATCTGAAGTGAGAACGTTTTCGTGAACCAGGCACGTATTAGGGGGCGGGGGTCCGAACCCCCCAAACTCAGAGTTTTATGGGGAAAAGTATAACCTCAGGCATAATTATACATATTTAATAAACATTTCATGCCTAGACTCACCTTGGACCCCCTCGGAAGCCCTTGGACCCCTTCCAAAATCAAGTTCTGGATACGTGCCTGTCGTGCACAGTTCACGGTACTTCTTCAAACACTAGAATGCGGATACATAAAGTTTTCTGGTTCCCGACAGTTTCGCTATGATGTTTATACCGCAATAGCTAACTTAATTGTTCAATGGAAATTCTAACGAGTATCTATTTATCACCTTTCCTAAGATAATATTCATACAAGTTCCATTTTTTAATGGAAAACGTTTTATTAATGTGTACGCACTACACTATTAAGAATAAATGTTCTTTAGCACGTCAGATCAATGTTGGCCTCTGTGGGCTACTAGCTACTAATAGATTTGTCACTGAACGCATTCGATAACTTAGAAGTTCACACCTTTGTATACTCGGATACTTCCGATGACGAAGATAATGGTTACCGACTCTACTGTAACTTTCCTGACAACGATAATCGATGATAGGTCAGATACTAGCGAGCAAGATAGTTTATTACACGATGATTCCAACTAATCTTAGTAGTAAGTCACAGGTTTGAATGCAATCGTACTGTCTCTCTTGGCTCTGACAGTATTTGGGACTCTTGATTACGAACACAATAACGAATTCACTAGTTTTCCTTGCTTAAATATCCCAAAGTAACGATGGAATCTCACAAACAACTGGTGAGAGTTAATGGGTGAATGACTATAGATTTAAGGCTCAATCCAAGTGGATTTTCCCGCCTATTTCATTTTACGTCAATTATTCAAATTCCAGTAGAGGAAAACAGAAATTAACTTTCACAGACCGAAGATCGTTTCGTCCTTCAATAATGAGTAGAATTAGTTTTAATAAAATATTAATTGTAAACTCAGGATTGTGTGCAGACACTTTTTGGACACAATAATGCCCCAAAAGTGTCTGCACACAATTCTGCAGTTACTACTAGCATTTAATAAATACTAATTGTACTCATTATTGAAAGAGGAAACGAACTTTGGTCCGTGAAAGTTAATTTCTGTTTTCTTGTGCTGAAATTTCAATAATTGACGTAAAACAAAAAAGGCGGGAAAACCCACTTGGATTGAGCCTTAACTGACGAAAATATCCACAGGAACGCTTCTTCGTTCGCGTAAAATAACACAGGACTTTCTTCAAAACGGTACTTGTATCCCTGGTTATGGAAGTCAATAATACGATTTTAATCTGGTGGCTTGAAACATCTTCTATTCGGACGATGATCCCAGCTGAAGACGGAAAGATGGTGCAACAAGACTAACGCGACAACAGCGTAACTAAAACCTAGCTGTGTCGTCTCTAACGATCGCTCACTCTTTACCCTAGACGGCGCATCGGAGAATTAATAAACCTGCTAAGTCCCACAAACAGTTGACATGCCCCAATCCACAAAGACATAAGTATTGGGGAGACAGCCAACTGGTGCGTCTTTGCTGGAGCTCAAGTTGGTACTCTCAAGCGCTTTGCAGCTACATAAAGAGTCCAAAATCAGAACAGTTTATATGCCAAAAGAAGTGTATTGACTTATGCAGAGGTTTCAATTTTCTGTTATATTTCCCTCTGACCAGACGTACCCAGACTCAAGTATACTATTCTGCCGGTCAAGCAAACACCAGCGTCTGGTCCATTTCAATGTGTAATTTTGTGGACATACATTCATATTTCTATTTATCACCAGTACGAAGCTTTCTTTTGTTTTTATTTAAGATAGTTCTATCCAAAAGAAAAATACAAACGTGTGCGAATCATTGCTTCACACGGCAACAGCGCCTTTTCTCTGTTGGACGACTGTGCAATCACATTTGACTTCGCTAGTCTATATAATGCAAAAAAAAAAAAAAAAAAAGTAATTTTCTTCCTATTTCGTTTTCTTTTCACGATGATAACAGAGTACTGTTATAACACCGTATACCTACTTGATTGGTCCTCGGCAGGGGGTAGTACTACTCTCGTAATGAAAGCGCCAACGTGCAAACCGATTTATTTACAAAAAACGTCATTTGCTAGAGATAATTGTATTGAGACGTACGTATGCGGGTCGCGGGCCACAGTTTGCAATTATTTGTGTAATAGCGGGACGTTCTTGCACCTATGTGTATGAACTGATTGATGGTCTTACAACGACAAAGTGTCTCTGGTACGTACGAAGGTGAGAAGACAGTATCCAATACGATTTCCGCGACTACCCCTATCTGCTCCTCCTCGTTTGAAGATGTATGTTGGAGCGCACGAAAGGTCGTGATAAAAAATGCACAAGGTTCGTTCTCTTGGTATTCCAACACAATGATGGAGGATGAATGTTTGTTTGAGAGCTTTATTGCACCACAATGCTACTGTTCTTTTTTTTTTCTTGAGATACACCTTAATAACAAACGGTGCAGTCAAAATAACAACAAATTACAGTTCACAGCGTTACTAAATGCGTACAAATTTCACAACGTATTACAATCTTTATAATGAATAACGCTTATATAGCATGCGGGGACTTACAGCATGTCTAGCTAAATGTTTTTTTTTTAATACTTTATTTAATACAGTATCAGATATGTCCAGCCAAAATAGGGTTAGGTTAGGAAATAACATAAAATGCCCTATGCTAATTGGGAACACGCGTACATGCACAAAAATTATAAAATAGCACAATATTCAACAACACAGGTAGAAAATTGAATAAGTATTTTACAACTACTGCTACTACGTTCACACAGGTGAATGAAATCTCTTAACAGTCAATAATATTTTAACGGAATAGCGCAATTTTCATACAGAACAACTTTTTTTTTTCTCTGAAGTGCTATTACTTTCGTCAAACCTTGCGATTAACTTCTTCGTAAATAAGTATGTTTACTCCAACGAGGTACTGATGCACATAATCTTTACTATGTTGTGTCTACACACAAGCCACTTTAGAATTATTGTTTGACACTAACAAAATCTAACCTAATCTTCGAACATGACATGGAATAATTAAACTTTTTTTTTTCTCTCTCTGACACGTCCTAGCTAGGGCGATTGCTTTTTACAGTTTTACTGTGTACTACAACACTTATTTCTTTGAAGGATCAATCGTTATATTTTAAAATAGGTAGTCGGATGCCATCGAGTACACCCTGATTTCTTAACTGCAACGATGATCGCAACTTATAATACAATGAAAGTCACAACTTACTGTTGGATCCAGCGCGAATCATACGTGGCCACAATTTTTTTTTTTAACACAAATCTATCTTGTGCGTAAAGCACCCTACTCTACGCAGGCAGAATACATTATCAGATGCAACCTTACAATATTTTATATCGTGCACGTTTTCTGTTTAATATATGTTACTATACAAATGACAGGTTACCTGACAGGTTTGGTTTAGAATCTTAACCACAGTAGCGCACCAACTGCACACTGATACCATGTTTCAGTATTTTCACTTTCGTAGTCGTGTTTGTTCCCGTGCAAATAGACAATGTCGTTTCCAAACACGTTATATGAATGCATTCATTGGCCATAGATTGTATTTGATTCCTCGCAAATAGACTGAAATGTTGCCACCGTGATAATTTTATGACGATCAAACCAGTTCACTGCACCGGTACTTTTAACACTGTACACGGGTACTATGCATAAATCAGCACTCCTGTGAAACACACGCTCTACTCTCACGGATGCTGTATTATGTTGTCATGCCACCATAACAATAAAAATGAGCTACTTACATAGCGTTGATCCCGCCACGTGCCAAGAACAATTACTCATCACTTCATGACCCGGCGTGACACGGGACTTTTATACCTTGAATTTTTCTCTTGAGTCAATCCGTGCATCATCACATTTATGCGTATTGTATCCTACATATACTATGTAGCAATAAAATGGATCACTTTGATGTTGCTCAGCCAGCCATCCAACACAATTTTAAACAATTTTCGTTGGCCGAGTTCACGACTTCTTTGCCGGTAAAAACTTCTAGTTCCATCTAAAAAAACAAGTTGCCACTTCCGCTACGTCACCGAAAACTCGTGACGTCATGACATAGACTAACAGAAAGTAGCCTCATCCACCATCCACGACACATTGATCAGTCGTCATCACAGGGAGTGAGTGACTCACCGATTGGACGTAGTCGGCGTCTCTTCGTCACCACGGGGAGTGAGTCACTACAAAGAAATAATGTAAACGGCGTACCCGGTTACACTGTCACAATGACAGATACAAAAATGAATGACTTTTATCATCCGTGTCTCATGTGTGTGACTGACGTTATGAGGTTACATGAAGAACTTGTTAGATGGGAATAATTTCTTCAAATACGCAGAGAAAGCAGTGTGTCCAGAATAAATAATATGTTCTTCCAAATTACTGAAATTTGTGCTATTGCAACATTTTTTTTATTGATCTGAAAAGGAAAATTAGTGTGTAACATCATAAGGGATAGTTGCCTGCACAGCTTCGTAACCCTCCAAGACTCCAAGTTCCTTGGACAAGGTAATCCAATGTTGGATTATCAATACATAAAAGACATTCCATCAGATAGAGATGACATTAGGATGCTCAGGACGGATTCTAGAGTTTTAGTGATTGTTTAACAAATCACCATCCCATGAGAATCGAATCTAGGATAAAAACATTGATAATGACGGGACAAACAAAATTACGTATCTAGCCAGGGCACAAATCATCTCAAATGTATATTTGTTTTACGGGATACGTTACACGAGAAGTAAATATTTCTTTAGAAAACATAGTTTGGCAGTAAATTGATATTTTGAAAGTTTGAATTTATTTGTTCAGAAAATTGCAACTAAGGCTAAAGAGACATTTGGTGCCATTTTTTTTTTTTTTTTTTTTTTATATATAGTGCTGGAACTTAGTATCTTACATTGTGACCAAAACTTTGGAATTCACTAGAAAATATACGATTCGAGCGTTTGTCTGTGTCGTATGTGTAAGGGCTATTTTTCTTGCAAGCGTGCCTTGCTTGCGATTTGGGTGAGTGGCCAATTGAAACACGTGGTGTATTTTTATTAAGTGTTGTAACACGTGTTTCAATTGGCTACTCAGCCAATTAGCAAGCAATTCACGCTTGCAAGAAAAGCAGCCCTAACTGAAGTGTAGATGAATGTCGACGGGTGTCATTCCACACAAGTGTAAATAACGGTTAATCACACGCTGTTCGTCGAACGTGAACGTCTCCAGTGACTTTCTATGAATCAAACGGTACTGACTTTTTCTTCGCCCAATCTTAGGCTCTCCCCTTTATGCACTCGCATCCACTTTTTAGGGGTCAGTAAATGAATCTTTTGAAAATTAAATCTGAATGTCTGTTTCCCTGGTTTCAAACCGGCGCCGTCATTGTTTCTATAATATTCATTTTAGAAAGTGTCGCAGAGCGTCAGAAAAATAATTTCATTTTTTTCAGTCATTTTTCAATATGACGGTCTTCCAGACTTAAGCTCAGCAAGGAAAATATCTACCTCACAATCCAGCGACGCCGTGTAAGATTCGCTGCTGGTTAGAGGACTGTTTCCAAGCCTTTCAATTTGACGCCATCACTGGACTTGTGTTGTGCCTCCAACAGTGCAACACATACAAGAAAATCATTCAACGAAAAACAATCTTCTCACCTACTTACTTCGTACTTGTTGACAATAGGTGTCTAAAACATACAGTGTCTCTCTCTTCCTGGTTGACCTCCTAAATTATTTTCCATTTATTTTTCTCAACTTGCAAATTAAGTCAGGCCTACACTTTCGCTAATTAGCGCCTAGTAATTATTAATAAAGTGACTACCAACACTGATCTATGACAAGCAACATTGTTTTAGTGGTGTTTACAATAATAGTATCATTTAAGGGCATTGGATACTCAATAAAAGATAACAATTAAAGAGCTGGTACTAAATTATGCTGCAGTTTTGAACAAAAGTTTTGACGAATGTCTTTAGAGAATATTCTGAGATGTCACTCGCGTGTGTAACATCTATCAACTAAAATTAAAATTAGGGTTAATAATTCCCATTAGGGTTACAAAAATATCCCTCTCAGGGAAAAAACGAGAAAACTATACAATTTGGTGGTACTTTTCCTTCCTTGCCAACGAAAAGTGATATATTTTTTAAGTATCGCCGTTCTTTAGCTAAATATTACGAAAATATTTGCCACAAAAGTATACGTCACGTTATTGTGCACATCTATGCAAGTCAACGAACATATATGATATTTCAATATATTTTGCAAAAAAAACAAAGTTAGTTATAGACATGAGTGGAAAGTTAGAGAAGCCCTCTATACCGAGTATTACCTTCTCATTCTTTCTTATGAGAAGTGAAATTTACTAATGAGAAGCGCACAGGTCAGATGAAACCGCCAAAATACCTATCATTCGAAAATCCCAGCTGTTTCGCAGCGAATTGATAATTGTAAAATGCTTGAAAATGTCTCACATTTTTTTTTGCTGTACAGTGTAAGCACACGACAAAAATATGCGTTTCAAAACTGTTAGCGCTTGATCCACAGTACTCGGTATACAGGGACTCTAAATAGAGGACCAGTCAATGTGGTGGAAGTCAATCTTGGCTTCAACCATGTATTTAGATAAGGGAGACGGGTAGATTGGCCCAATACAATTAAGCTGGGTCAACTTGAAGCCGGTTTACGATTAATCTTGCCTGGTGAATTGGGATTTACTTGCGTCTTATTGGTTGGTCTATGCCTGGGTATGTGGAAGCAAAGAATGGAGGAAGATCTAGCTAAGGAAGAGAGAAGGAAGATTGGAATATTTTAAATATAGTATTGTACGGAACGTGATATTCAGTTGTTTTTTTTTAATCAATTACTCATGGCTTGTGCTGGATTCAATTTCGGGTCACTAGAAGTAGATCCGTTTCCCATATCGAGATCCATGGGCTACAGCCCCTTCGGCCAAAGTAAAGATTCACGCTATATCTATTCTATTCCTAACTCTATGACTTGCTTCTACACTTTTAATATGCCTACAGTGTTGCCATTTAATTATTCAATAATACATTACGTGCATATTTTAAAGACGAACTAATCAGATCGGCTCGAAGGTACCGGGTTCGAGTCCCGGCAGGAGCATGGGTGTGGATTTTAACAGCTAAAGGCAAATCGTGACGGGCCGAAGTCCAAAGTTACTAGACTGGCCCATATAAAAATACAGTTTACCAAAGTTTTTACAAACTAATTAGAAAAATTAAGATCATTATCGCATTCAAGAACCACGTCAGAGTCATTTTGGCTGTTGACTAATGATATCAGAAGCGTCGTGTGACCCTGTGAAGCCAAAATAGGAAGGCTGATAATTTTGTGTTGGTGGAACATGCGAGAGCTTGGCCTTGTCAATAAATGCGTGACCCTTTTATGATCATTTTGCTAGAACTCTTTCCATGATATATATATTCAAGGGTTCACAGCAAAGAAAATAATAACAAGTGTTTGCTAGAATTTTTGACGTATACCTCGATAGTAGCGACAGTTGCGGTCAGAGTTGATGACTTTAGTTTCTAACCAAGGATGTTCTAATAGAGGATATGCGATTTTGCCAAGAAGATGAGGCCAAACGTCACAGCATAGTCCCGTCCAGTTAGCCCACTTACTCCAATCAAAAACATTGTTTTCGGCTAACAGCAATGGCAACAAGCTCTCCAGTTGTTCACTAACCAATCGAGTACGTTGCCTTGGTCCATGCTCAATTGTTTCCTGGTTTCATTCTTTCTCTGCGCATGAGATAGCTACACTTTAAAAAGTGGAAACACGAAATGGATGAAAGTTATTCCGCTTTATGGAGAAATAAAAGTTGAAAATTAGTGTTTTGTTGTATTTACTCTTAAACGTGGATATAGTGTAAGCCTTTTAGTGGAAAGATTGGTAAAATTAACTCCATTTTAAAGTTAACCATTTTCTTTGTAATAGCTTAACGTTAACTGAAAATGAGTTGAAACTGGCCAAGGGGATTAGTGCGTAAACGTTCAACTTATTCTACGCTTAAAACTCGGTCATTTTCTGATCGAAGTGTAAGCTAAACAGGCAATTTTGAGGTTACGTACTTTTGTGGATGAAGTTTAAACCTTAGTTGGATATTCTATAATCCAGTAACTGGAGTAACGTTACTTGCTTGTCACTGAACGTCCCGCCATTTTGAGTGTTTATATTGCCTTTACACTATGAACAGTAAACAGTTCACTGGTGGACCGAGAACGGCAAGGATTGTATTGGTGGAAAGATAAATTAAGTTAGATATAAATCTTTACACTGTAGCAAACGTATCTCTCCTTTTTTCACGAGACATTCCTCGTAGTAAAATCAAAAACGTGTTAATGATTGACCTCCTTCGCAGCAAAACCCTAGCTATAGATATCACTCGGAAAGCGAGAAACACAAACTGTCTTCTAGCTAAGTAGCAAGAGCGTCTGACCAGTGTGCTTGTGGACCCTGGATCGAAACCCGACAACTTCAACTTTTTTTTTTAATTTTAAAGGAATATTGCTTTTATTATTTTTTTTTCTATTTTAAAAAATGCGCTGCTTGAATAAAATACGTTGGAACAGTCATATATATGTATATTACGCATTTTGAAATTTTACAGAAAGTAAAACGTTCAACCGAAAACTGGCTGAATGGAGCTCAGTTGCCTCCATTTTTTTGGATGAGCGTTGTGTCTCCTATTTTTGCAGTGTACAAGCAAATCCTTTATTAGAACATTCTTGTTTCTAAGCAACCAACCGTCATTCTTTATCTATGTAACTTACTGAAGATGAAGAAGAACAACTTGTAAATACCTTGGATTCTTGGAAGAACTCTTTCATCTCATACAGACGAAAATGGATATAAAATCGAGAGAAACTTATTTCACATTTGAAGCCAGATGGATTTTTCAAATATATAACAACTTTCCTGTCAGGGAGCCTTTATTTTTTTAATAGAATTTCATCTTAAAGTTAGTAGCCGCTGTTTGTTTACATAACGCATAATGAAAATTATCAATAACTGTGTTCTATATTAATCGGATGTTTATGATTCAGCCGTCAAATCAAAGGGGATGATCTGATCTAATTTCATGTGTCCAATGAATTCCATAAATACTGTAGCGAAAATTTCAAAAGGTATTGTGCCTAAAAGTTACTCCACTTCCGGGGCAACACTGGACATATCTATATGCTGAAGTTGGGAAAATATTTTCGGCGGAATGGTGCAACTATAACCCAAAAATTTATTTGTAAAAAAAAAAGGAGGAATTTTTACTTGATTTTGACGCGTGGTCGAGCGGAGGCGTTTTTCTTTCTTCTTTTTCTGGAAGAGAGCGTCAAAACAAAATAGATATGCCAAGAAATTTGACTGTTTTCTTGGAATAAGAGAATTTTAGAAGTTGTTTGAGAGTTATTGAAGAGGTACGTGGGAACTTGTGACGGTCGAAAGCTTGATAGCTACCCAATCAATTAGTTCTGGTTTGAAATCAGAAGTTCCTTTTCTTAGATTGAAGAACATTCTTTATTTGCTTATAGAGGTTTTATAAATTTTGAGTTTGTGAGCTGAAAGTAAAACGTTTAGGCTTTAGAAACAGTTTCTATTTTTGTAGCAGTTCAAGGTGTTATAGGTCAGGAATTTTGCCTTATGAGTGTGTGTTTTTAGAGAACTGTTGTGAAGTTTGGAATTTAGGAAAGGCAAAGTTTCGGCCAGACGAGAAGTCACTATAGCTTCCATGACGGCGACTTGGAACTGCAGGCAAGCTTCGACGGTGGTGATGGTGGTGGAGCTGCACCTCTACAGCTCTTGGTGGTCAGTGAGTGTTCGAAGCCCGGCAACCGACTTACAGTAAACTTCGGATAGACCAGACACAGGTACCAGGAATAACGAGGTATTTAGGTCGTTGAGGATTTTAGCTTTCTGTAGGTAGGATTAGCTTGGTTTTAGGAAAGCGACGCTAGCGCTAAGCAGAAGGATTCGCTTGAGAGTTGGAGAGAGAGAGAGAGGGAGAAGGGAGAAAACGATACCAGCGCTAACCGGAAGGAATCGCTTAAGGTTACATGATTGTGTCTGGTGGTGGACTGGTCTCTGAATTTCCTAGTCTCAGAGTCCATCTTTTGTACTCCAACTTTCCCGTAGTTCTCGAGATTCTCGGAGAGGAACGAGATATCTCTAGGGCGGAGTTGAACTGTCTCTGTTTCTTCAATTATCCAATAATTTGGTAATTGGGTGGATACGATTCTAATCGTGAAGATTGGATACATAGTGACGTCATAGAGACAGTCCCCAGTCAGCTGGATGTAAGTCTCAGCTCGTTCTACTTTGCCGAAGGGCTCGTTGTAGCGAAGTCTAGTAGCGACTTGCGCATGGGTACTTACTTATGGTTCGTTACTTCTGTAGACACAAGGAGAGGAAAAGCTGGAAAACTCATACTCCTTTAACTTCCACTTGTGGTCATTGGATGGTCCTCCATCTGTAGTGGGAGATTATGGTTCTCTTCTAAAAGTATTCCTTCATTGGCCTGGTTTTGCCTTAGGCATAGTGGAGTAGGAATCATCTCGTGGGAAATATAGGTTTTGGAATTTTGGGATTATGTGTCTTGAATTTCAAATGTGTTTAACGTGCCTGTGTCTTACTGTCAACTTTTACATCTTTGGAACATTACAATACGGGAAACATAATTTGATTCACATCTTAGCATTGTAGGAGGTTACATTGGTTACACTCAGAACAAGAAGTTTACAGATAAAAGAATCTTGGTAACGCAATACAATTTCTGTATAGTTGACACTTGTAACATATGAACGTTGTATACCTATGGCTATATCTTGCTCAAAGAATCTCTGTGTTGGATACAGCATGGGGAAATACAAATCACACAAAAATATAAATTTGACATTTCCTCCAGTGAGACATATACTTTCTTATTTCAAGGATTATTTTAACAATAGATACACAGAACGAAAAGAGAAACAAAAAAACAAAAACATAAACGTTGCATTTATCAAAGAAGTATAAAAAATATCATTTCCGAGAAAGCTCAAATATATGTGCGTGGGAAAGGGTTGATTTCAATCCAAATCAAGAGTTTATACCGAAAGCAAAAGTGACTAAACTGTCCTTGACTATATGAATTGAAATGGTTAAATTAAGTCCAGAACAAAATTATGACTCTTCGATGCTGTTTTGAAGAAACACAACAAAAAATATAAAAGAAGAGGGGTTTCTTTGTTAGATGCGTGGATAGGAACAGAACGAATGAATTACAGTCCTTCTGGGGTGTTTCCAGAATCTACCTGAGGTTGGGGAGAAAAAAAAAGAAAGAAAAAGAGAACTTTCGTTTTCTTTCTGGAGTTGACATTGAAATAAAAAGCAAAAATAACGTTCAATTGTAGTTTGCAAGTGAAGAAGGAGAAAACAATTCAAATTGGAAAGAAAAAAAAAGAGTGTGCAATTTGAGCTTACTACAATTTTAAATAGCAAAAAGGATATCAATGTACCTTTTAACATGAAGGATGTGATTTAAAAGCGTCATAAATGGCTAAAACACGGGTAATTAAATGCAAATGAAATACGTAAGAATGGCTAGTGGTGAATTATTGTTTAGAAAACAAATATATTATTGTATACGGTACTTAATATAAATTGTGACGACAAAGAATTTATTTATTTCATGTCTGGATTACACTAGTGAGGTTAATGCAATCAGACCCTCTCTTACACCTAACTATAGTTGGCACGGGATAAGAACCGCTGTGGCTCCGCCTAGAAGAGATGAAGCAGGGGGTTCCGCGGAGGCAACAACGGGGATGCTTTCTATTGTGTTACGCTGCCAGCAGTCAATTGTAGGGACGTCTGGTGCTGCTTGTCTGTGATTTCACACCGTTTCTTACGCCGTGGCGACTGTTATACACTAACTGATTAAGATTCACTGAATTGTATTCTTAGAAGAAATAAATTCTAGAGATAAAAATAATTGTATTTATATATAAAAAAAAGAAGCTTTTTAAAGACATACTTTTCTTAAACAATTCGTACTAAAAAGTAAAAAATAATTTTGTTTATGCATGACTGAAAGAAAAGCATGGGGTGCGCTCTCATATACAGTCACTTTATAAATTCTTCAATTAGCGTGCCCCATGCTTTTCTTTTTAGTCATGCATAAACAAAATTATTTTTTTACTTTTTAGTTCGAATTGTTTAAGAAAAATATATCTAAAAAGGTTTTGTAATTATTTTTTCCAGTTATTTCGGTATTCGGATACTTTTCCTTAAACTAATATTTTGTGACCCAAATCCTAAGTGTTCTGCAAACCTGTCAAACTCCTTATCGTTGCAGGCTAGTATTTGTTTTAGTCCATATTTTTTTTAAAATATTCAAATATGCTTTAAAAATATAGAAATATATAGAAATATATGAAAGTCACAATGGAATATTGTATTGTCATCCGACTTGCGTCGTTGTGCAAAATTTCATCATTGTATGACGTCGGGAAATGAGTTAAACTAACGTTGCAAGATTTGAGGACACCACGAACCATTGTGAACCAAAGAATGTAAAAAGAAAATATATCTACAACATATTATAAGGAACTATGAATGTACACACACACACACCTATACACGCAAATACTTACATACATACACACATGAACGCAACTATACTTCACTGACATAATATATTTAACAAAACAGATTATAATATAAATGTTTTAAGGGAGTCAAGTTGTAACTGCTACATTACATATTCATGGTTGCATGAACAATTTTTTGTATCAGATTTAAATCTCATATTTCGAATAATAGAGGTAGTTTGTTCCATAGACGAATCCTGGTGGGTATGAATGATTTACTTTAAATCTATGTGCGATGTTTGGGAAGAAGTAGAGAGTTCCCTGCCCTAGTATTTCTGCCATGACGTGCAACAAATTGATAGTTTGTGTATAAACACGAAGGGGTATTGTGAATTAGAATATCGTGCGTTATTACTAAAATGTTATGTTTTCTACGTAAATGAAGTTGAAGCCAAGCCAGTTCAGTCAAGGCTGGTGTTATATCATCGTAAGGCCGGATATTGTAAATAAATCTTATGCATGTGTTATACACAGGGATTCCTGCAGGATTTTCAGTTTGAGGGCGTGTAAAATCAAAATTGGGAAGGTGTAAGCGCAGTTTTGCACGGTTTCTACCTATTTTTTAACGTAAAAAAAATTCAAAGTTGAGGGGTGCTCTCGAGGATTTGGGGATGACACCCCCCACAGGGGAAGTCTGGCGGAATCACTGGTTATACATCCGTTGTAGTTTAGCGGAAAGATTAACTGATAGGTCATTATATATTACATCACAATAATCAAATAATGGATGCGCTAAAGCCTGCACCAAATGAATCTTTTGGCTAATTAAAAGAACGTGTTTTAGCTTTTTAAAGATGTATACCATAGCATACACTTTCTTGGTATGCTACTAACAGTTCAGATGATACTTATTGTTAAAATGAATTTCGAAAACACTTTCGTGATTACTGGATCTGCACCTTACCTTCGTGAAGTTTTGCCGGTACTTTCGAGGCTAGATTTTAATTATGACGGAACTTCATTCCGGCCTAACTTCAGAGTTGTCTATATGGGATTTGAATTCTTTTCTTTTCCACATGGATTCAGAAAAAAAACAACATTAACATCACTAAAAAGTAGCCTACATAAAAATGGTGTAAGAAATTACAAGCTTAACTTGATATAACAAATAATACACAAAAGAAAGACAATAAAAAATATTTGTATCCAAAGTGCGGTTAGGGTAATTAAAAGCAAATGAAAATACAGTTTAACAAAAAGCATAAAATTGTGTGTTACTTTTACAGTATATATGTTATTCATTTTATTTATTCTTCGCATTAGAATAAGTATAACAGTTTTCTCCTTATCTATCGTAGGAGCACACACATATCTCCGAAAGAAAATGAATCTGTTGACTTCTGTCTGTCATTTTGTACTGATAACAAAGTGTTACAGGAAGTTGCTAACAAATAGACCTAAGATTGCCTTAAAAGATAGCAGCCATTTTTATCTTGCTTCAAATATTTGAAAACAGCATGATAAATAATAGTATGATACATGGCGTCCTGTGCTTGTTCCCTTCTCTTTTCATATACGCACACACTCAGCACCGACCACAGTAACAAAAGAGACATTATGGCGCGATGCAGTGTTTGTGTATGTGAAGATAATGTCAAGAAAACATGAAAAGTCGAGATAAAAAATCACTCTTACGACTTGAATATTATACTATACCATTTGAGGCAAAATGCCACCAATTTTTCATCTCCGCCCCCGTTTCTAAGTCTTTTATTCGAATGAAGGGTAAGGGGAGAAAACATCGCTGGCCGGTAGATAATGGAAGTGTCACTTCTCTGACAGATTTTTCTGCAGCTGATTGTCGTTTCTAAAGTAAATGTCACTCCACCTATAAAATTTTACCTTTCTTGAGGAGAAGCAAGCAAGCAAAAACTCATCTTTTTTAGATTTTTTAAAAGTTTTGTTCGTTTCAAGCATAGAGTTAAGAATAGAATAGAGGTAGCGTGAGGTATTTTTTTTGGTGAGGGGGAGCGAAACGTAGAGACGGAAAGGACGAGGCACTTCCATCACATTGACTGCCATCATATTTAGAGACCCTTTATACCGAGTATTGCGTTCTTTTTCTTTCTTATGCGGAGATAAAATTCACATCTCAGAGAAGTGCGCATGTCAGATGAAACCTCCAAAATAGCCATTGATCCGTTGTTCGAAAAAGACAGCTCTTTCGCAGAATTTGAATTTTATTTCTGGCCTTTATGCATCTAAAGCTCAGGCCGGGACAGGGGAGAGGAAAGGTTCGGCAAGGTGTCGGCCAGGGACTATGTTCAAGGTGCCATCCGGGCATTTGCCTGGTGTAACTGAGGAAAAACATCAGTCAGGATGGTCGCAACTAGTATCAAACCCACGACCTCCCAAATGCTACGCCAACGCTCTACCACTGAGCTACGGCGGCTCGCTCAGTGGCTGTTTCGCAGAGAATGGACAATTGTAAAATGCATGAAAATGTCACAGATGTGTTGTGCTGGACATTGTAGTCACGCGACAGAAATGTGCGTTTCAAAAAAAAAAAAGTCAGAGGCTGACGCACAGTACTCGGGATAGAGGGACTCTAATTGGCTACACGATAACCGTAAATTTGTCTTCGTGTAACGCCATGAAAGCTCTCTCTGTTTTATAACTCTATGGTTTTATCTTTTACGATTTGAATAAAGATCTTCATCGAATAAAACAAAGTAATTTTCTGGTAGAAGTGCTTATCCAGTCGTAATATGTAAGGTAAATGACCACAATAAGGCCCACCTTAATACTTTTGAATATTTCTCGAACAACTAAGCAGATAATTATGCGATTTTAATTGTGTCTAAAACTTTATTGCTTCTTGTACAATATATGTAAATTTTGAGAGCGCAGCTCAGTTCCTTCTTGATAAGAACATTAAAAGTAAAAATGCTTCCATTTGGCCTTATTTTATCAGGGTGACTACAATAAGGCCCAGTTCTTGCTTCTTGAGAATATTACTTTAATAAATTTACATATGATATAATTATACGTAAGACCGAATTCAAAACGAAAATCATCAAATAAAAACTTAAACTGATGATGAAAAATGAAAAAAAAATGTAAGTAAACTTGACGTGAACAGTCTTCAATAACGCGAAGTAGGCCTATAAGCACTAAACAAATTGTTAATAAAATGAAAATGTCTTTACTCAACTGTACTCTTCTAGAAATCTTCAAATAAAAGCTTAAGACTGATGATGAAAAATGACAACAAAAAATAACTCAACTTGACGTTAACAGAAAATGAAAATGTCTTTACTCAACTGTACTCTTCTAGAAAAAAAAGTTTATATACATACCTAATTAACTTCTAACTTAAAAAAACGAACTTTTCATTACTCGAAATTATTATTCGTGTTCACAGCGAGGCCACACAAATTTATCTTTATTTTCGGCCTGCAGTCCCACGCATTCTTCGTGGCACCATGAACCACACACTACACTACATCGCATGTCAATCACTCGCTTGTATCACAAAAATAGCAATACCAAGAGTCATTTAATGCGCCCTGAAGTGTTAAACCCGAAAATGTTGATGGAATGTTAACATTATCGGCTTGTTCACTAGCTGTGTGAATGTGTGTTCATTTTAACCGATGATTTAGACATTTTTCTGTTTTTCTTCCCCCTAATTCTCGTGCTGGATTTTTTCTGTTTCTACTTTCGTTGCTCCTCGAATAATTTTCGTGTCAACTTTTGAGCTTTAAAATTCAAGGTTCTATTTCTAACGTTATTCCTTTTTCATGATAATATTGGCGTAGAGAGAATATTGACGACAGACTTGTTTTCACCCTGATTTTCACTTTGAACCTGTTCACGAATGTTCTCATCTTCATCTTCATCGACGACTTGTAGCAATATGTGAGAGCTGCATGTTCTTCTCAGTCATTGGTGTGTTGTTTCTAGAAGTTTATGGGCCATCTGTACTGTTTCCCCGCTCCAACTCTGGTGACGAAACATTCTGAAACGTAAGTTCACTGGGAAGAAATGCTTCCTGCGATATGGATTAAAAGGAAATCCATTTTGGATATTCTTCATACTCATTGATTTTTGCCAGGCTGGGGAAAAACATATGTCCGAAACGCATTTTACTTTTTGTTCGCTCTGGATATGTTGTCCAATATCGTATTACTTCTTCATCCCAATGTAATTCAAATGATTTAAATACAGATTTATCAAGTGGTTGTAATTCATGTGTCGTATTCGCTGGAAGACATAATAACGTTATATCATGCTTTTCTGCTTCTTCAACAATGGAATAATCCAAATGACACTTTGCTCCTTCGAAAATGACTAACACTTGCCCTGCAGGTTTATGATTCGATAAATGCTGAAGCCACTTCTTGAAAATGTTTGTTGTGATGCACCCTTTATCAGCAACACACATATCTCTTCCCGGAGGCAAAGAAGCTAAACATTCCCTCTTGTCGCGTTTACCTTTAAAAATTATGTATGGAGGAATATGATTTCCTTTAGTATTTGCGCAAACTACAACAGTTACGCTTTCAGCATGTTCATTTGCTATATAATGGACACGTTTTTGACCCTTTCTTGATAAAATCTGCTTCTGATGATGAACTGATAAACGACATCCTTTTTCATCCATGTTATAGATGCTTTCTGGTTTCAAGATTATGTCTAATTCCACCATGACAGTATTTAACTTCTTAAAGTGGTCTCCTATTATTGAAGGATTTAACTTTTGCGCTCTACCGGCATTTATAAACTGAGCTGTTCGTGTTTTCGCTACATCATTGTGTCGTTTGAGAAAACCCTTTTCCCACTGTTTACTTGACATTGGCGATTCACCTTGCACGTTAGATATGTTATTTTCTTTGCAATATAGGCTCACGGGCTGCCGTAAGACCCTGCTTGTAATTGGCACACCAACATCTGCTAAACGAAAAATTCTAGTTTTAAGTTCATTCTCCTGATCTTCTGTAAGGAGAGTATTTCTTCCAAGCTTTCTCAGTGTAGATCCTGTTCTCAAATGGTTTCTCAAAGTTCGTCTTCGAATTCCGAAGCGTTTGGAAACA
Source organism: Lepisma saccharinum (assembly GCA_022664845.1). Lineage (NCBI taxonomy): Eukaryota > Metazoa > Arthropoda > Insecta > Zygentoma > Lepismatidae > Lepisma > Lepisma saccharinum. The sequence goes on from JAGDQP010016790.1 coordinate 23,570, forward strand.
TTCCTCTGAAACTCGCCCGCTGCAAGTGCATTAAGAGCCATCATTAAGGGAATCTTCCCTCCATCTTTCTCTGATACCTCTATTTCCGGAAGACATTTGACAGAAATCTCAAACAATAGAAACAACCTCTAAGTTTTTGTCAAACGCACTTCTGAAATTCTAAAACTAGGATTATCATCCCAATCTGCTGTATCCTGCTGAAAAACAATATCGAACCCACTGACATCATAGGCAAAAACATTACTGCGCTTGAACTTGTTTCACAAATCTAAGTGGTAAGTGTGAAAGAGGTAATATCGAAATTTACCCTGAAATATTTTATGAGAGAATGTGTATCCCAGAGGAAGTTAGTGTAATAAAATGGCCTGATGTTTTCAAGCGGAAGGTATCGAAATTAAGGTTGCAATATTGCGTGGCGAAACAGGTATCAAAAAGTACCGTAACTGAACACTCCATCAGCAAGGATTGAGTGTTATTAACGTCATTAAAAGGAAAAAAAACCTCCTGTTCTTTCCCTCCCTTCTAAGCGTGCAGGAATCAAAATAAATAGAAAACTTCTTGATCAAATTCATTTTCTTTGAGAAATGAAACATGCATTTTAAAAATTACGAATTGAAGATTACCAGACTCCCAGTTTTTGGCAACGTTGGCTCCAAACCGCTTTGTTCAAGGGACCGAGGATTTCAACCCTAGAGCGTACGCAAAATCATTTTCCGTGGGAAACCGGAGTCTGCCTTCAGCAAAGAGTGTAGTGATCGAGTGCTGCGTTTTGTGTGGGTAGAAGCAACATTTTCCATTGTCTCATTCTGGGAAGAAAGTGAAGCAGGAGCGATTTATGCCACTGAAATGTTGCCCGGTTGGCTGATAGTTATCAACCCCTCTTTCTTTCTGCATGGTTACTGGTTCAAGTCGCGTGGGAGTCCCTTGAACGGGGTGGTTTGGAACCCATTTTGTCACACTATACACACACTTATACACACATGTTATTTCAATTAGATATTAATGATATAAAATACTACTGTGACATTAATTACTGCTACATTTTCAATTACTATGAAGCTACAACGCAGTAACGCAATAAGGCCCACCTGGGCCTTAATGAGTGACGTTGCATTCCATGTTATTTTCTAATTGTTTCTCCAAAACCCAGCAACAAAATCATTTTATTTAAACACGTTGTTAATACGGAAACTGTGGCCTAAATGACGTATAGTACCCAAACTAATTTCCTTCAAGCACATGGAGAAAAAATGGAACTTACCTTGATGCAAAAATAAGATGAATGGTTTTCCTGACTTCACGAATATTACGACGCACCACACTGTCGCCATTAAGAGATTGATTCGGAAATGCTAAGTAGCAATCACACTAGTAGCCTTCAGGCTTCTACCTATTCCTGCCATCTATGCACGAGAGTTCATTATACTGGAGAAACTGACCCTGGGCCTTATTGTAGTCTGGGCCTTATTGTAGTCACTTACCTTACTTCCTTGATAAAATTACTTTGTATGATTCACTACAGCTCTTCAATATCATCTTAAAAAGAACAAAAACTTTTTTTTAATCTAAAAATGGACGTGTGAGGTTTTGTTTGTTTGTTTCTCAGCTGTGACTTTTTTTTTCAAACGTGCGATTACACTCTAAAATTACAAGCAACATAGACACAATAGTAAGACAGATAAAAGTTTTGATAGCTGTTGGAAATTCCAGGAACGGAATTTTGCTATCTTTTATTGTTTTCAGACCTTCAGGAAGGTTTGAAATAACAATACACAATTTAGTTTTGAGAATTACAAACATACACAATATTCTTCGTTATTTATAGTAAAGTTAGGCTTATAAAAATTGATCCGTTGATAAATGGCAGCTGAGGATTATATTCCCTAGTGGCAGAACCAAAGAGAGGACAAAATAAATAGTCACGACATTTATGACACATGAACAAACACGAAGCAGCCATTTTCAGTCCTACCACCTGCAGCCTTACTAATAGATCTTAAATGTGAAGACAATAGTTGTATTGAAAATATATAGGATTATTGCAAATAAATTGGGTTATAAGGTGGTTTAGATAACTCTGACTCAAGGGTTGATCAAAATAATTAATCTTAATGTTTATGAAATCTACAAAACGTAGAATAAAATACGCGTAGATAAACTGGAGCTTTCAATCTTTTCTGCTCCGTTTTCTCGATGAGAAATGGTTTGAACCCAACCAACCAAAGGAACAGTTTATACCAACCTATACAACTTTATCTTCATTCCTGAAAAGTCATCTGATTTTTATAATCAAAATCTTAGTTATATTGATTACTCTTTATTTGACAACGTTAGAGTGTCGTAGGCCGGATTTTCATATAGGTGATCGCCGCGTGCTTTGCTTACGATTTTTATGAGTAACCGATAGAAACTCGTGTTACACGCAGAACAAGTACTTAAACACGTGTTTCAATTGGCTATTCAGACAAATTGAAAGCAAAGCACACGGCGAGCGCCTGTATGAAAACCGGACTTAGGCTAGAGCGTGTCTTTGAGAAAATCACTCTTATACACTGCGTGTGGACGAAGGAACTTCTTGGCATTAATGTAAGACACTACCTCAGCATTTGCCTGGTGTGACTGAATGAAACGAGGAAAAAGTTAGGTCCTGCTTTATTGCGGGTACAAAACATGGAGGGGAAAGTCGGGACAGATTAAGCACAACCAGTGTTTCTTTAAGGATTTTTTTCGAGGGTGCAAAATCAAGTCGTGGAGGGGGGGGGGAGCTCATGAAAATGTTAAATAATGCATATTGACTCCTAAGTGCTAAAATATAAAACAATACTAATGTTACTTAAGAACATGTCACACTTCCTTAGTTACCTCAAAATAACATGAACAATGTTTATAGAATATATTTTTATATGCGTGTTTCAGTATGCGTTTGAGTAACGTAAGTGCTAAAACAATTTCTTTCGGGGGTGCGGTTCAAAACCTCCGGGATGCAAATCCTCCTTCCCCCCGAAAGTGTGCCTGGAAGAAACAGTGCACACAACCCTAGAAAAATTCACCAGAATTCCATTTTTTATGCAAGCGTCTAAAAGATTACACAATATATTCTTTAGTATCTTATACCGTACATAATTACATCCTCTCTCAACACGCCTGGTCAGCGTGGGAGCAGTAGACGAACTCCTCCCTCCGAGAGAGGCCTCATCCAGTAGTGGATTGAATATGGCTGTGAATTATTATTTATTATACATGCCTAATGATAATGATTTTTAAAAACTTGCTCAAACTCTCGTAGGTAAGTAAGATTACGTAGGTAAGTATTAGCGTAAGTAAGATTCCGCATATGGGTTGGAGAGACTGCACATGAGAATAAGATAACATTCCATACTACGAACCAAATAGAAACTACTTGTTATCCGAAACATTATAAAGTATTGTATTACAAACAGTTATTAGCTAAAGCAGCCTGAATAGTCCTTTTAAATGTTACATTTCTCACTCTTGGCAGTGTTTATCAACTTTACTAATATAATCATAAGTGGGCAAAATAAAATAATTTTAAGTTCTTCACACAGATTAATTCTCCGTCAAGTAGTGGGCCAGAACATTAAATGACACCAAAATCTAGCCCTGACTTCTAAGGTAAGTGTACCGATTATGACTCGGGTCACCAATATCCAGATCTCGGCAGCTTTCCGTTGATGCTACTAGATGTCACCGTAAATTATATCCTCATGACAAGAGAAAGCATTTTTTGCAAGATTCATTTGTCTGCGAGTGGCGTGAGCGGCAGCAGCTCCAGTTCAAGTGGCATATTGAGCAAGA